>NDGN011473954.1:0-12607 GCA_002564285.1 Tympanoctomys barrerae
GTAGTTCAGACCCCAAGCCATGAAACTGTTCTTAATTCTCTTTCTCTCACTTTTCCTATCCACTCTTATATTAGATATTGTTAGCATCTCTTCCAGAATACAAGGTATGATCAGAAACTATGGGGAATCTTTACTTTAAAAAAAATAGTAGGCCAGGGGGATGGCTTAGTGGAATAAGTGCTTCCCTGGCAAGTGCGAGGGCTGGAGTTCAATCCCTGGTTCCACCAAAAGAGAAAAAAATAATAATAATAATAAATAGTATAGTTAAAATTACAAGGCCAGCTCCCCCTAAAACACTCCCCTGGCTCCCAGCATGCTCACTGCCTCCTGCCTTCGATGCTCTGAACTTGCCCTGGGAGTTCTCGTTCATACCCTTGCTTGTGCCGTCCCGGCTCCCTCAATGTCCTGAAGTGATTTACAGTGTTTTCCTTTCATGATCACTTTGACTTTGGGGAAGGGCCAGAAGTTGCCCAGTGCCAGGCCGGATGAATCAGGCAGATGAGGGCGCACCGCCATGCTAGAACAGCCTGCCTTTCCTCAGGCGGCACTGGCCGCAGCGCGCCCTCTGGGGTTTTTTTCATCACATCTTGTAAAGCCACTCACCTGACAGGATTTACAGAATTGCTTTAGAAAGTGTCAGTAAGTGGAATACATGTGCTCAAAGTGAAGGGGATTAATGGAAATGTGTCTTTAAAGAATTACATATAAATATATAATTTTATATATACATATATATATATGAGAACAAAACAATATGATACAGAATTTTCAAACACCATAATAGGAGATCAATAATGGTCAATACATTGGGTATTGTTATCTTCAAAGTGGTTGCTCAGATCACAAGATATAAGCATGAAACAATAAACAATATAACCACAATCCATTCTTCCCAATGAACCCGAATAGAAGCCAGCAGTCTAACTAGCCCAGCCATCTTGTTTATAGGTAGGTAGATGAATGAGAGACAGACTTTTTTCTTTTCACTTCCTTCTCTCCTTTCCTCTAGTAATGTGTCTTTTACTGCAATAAAGCTTTGAAATTTAAATAGTCACCATTGATCACCCCCGGTATATCAGAGCCTGACTACTTCTCACTACCTAGGCACTAAAATCTGCACCCAGAGCACCTGCTCTGTCACCCGGATGTTCACAAGAGCGTCTACCTTGTCTTCCAGACCTTCCCTTACTTCCATTCCACACATTCTAAAGACAGAAGCCAGGATTTCCATATTAAAATAGCCTCTATCACTTTTCTAATCAAGATCACAAAGACTTCTATGAAAAGCCAGAACCATCATAATGTCATGTGTGCCATCAGCTGCCCGGGCCATCTTGTGCCTCTTGGCTTCCCCGCACTCACATCTCCCATGCTTATTCACTCCAACATCACAGCCCTTGCCAGCTGCCCACTGCAGAGCAGAGGTCCTTCTTCCTGGCCCTGCCAGGTCACTCTTCTGTGCTGCCTGTTCCATGATGTACAACCACAACCTCTCTGTGCCGTGACTCTCTAGGGCCCCTGGCTATGTTTCTTCATGGTGATTTATACTGCTTGGTGGCCCATCTACCCCCAGCTAGAGACCTCTGAGGGCACCAAAGGTGCTTGTTCTGCTCCCCACTGCACCCCAAGTCCAGGAAGAGAGCTCTGCAGACCGTGGAGCATCAGTCCAAACTTGTGTGCGTGGAGATGAATGACTGCTCGGCACCAGCTTTGCAACTCTATCCCGGAGGAGTCGCAGAGCAGACACTAAACACCACCCATCCCTTCTGACGCACAGNGCTTTGCTCTTTGGAGGAACCAAAGCCAGGCAGATCTCCAAGTCCTTGGTCAATGTTTTATTGAAACAGACTATTAAAATTCAGAATAACCCAACTCATATGCTTTTGTAAATCATTTACCAACGTATGTTCTGCCAACAATTTCCTTTCCTTGAGCCAGCTTTTATCTGAACGTACAACTCTTAATGGCTTAAATTCTACAAAGCTGAAGACAAAATACATGTTTTATGAAATGCCAGCCAGAGACTTAAAAAAAAAAAAACCTCACAATCATCTATAAATTTAGAGTTCCCCCCAGCCTAACCCCTATTAAGGAAACCTGAAAAGTGGGTCTGTGTGATTTTTTTTTTTGAACCAGGCTAACTTTCTATTGTAACTGCTTTACTGTATCTCTGAACCTCAAGATAATACTTACATTCATCTTGATAGAAAGGAATGACTTGGATTCCTTATCCTCCAACTTACAGTGTGTCTCATACAGTAAAATCTTGTATTGTCAGTAATGTGTTCTGAGTGTTTCACAAGAAAAGCAAACATTTATAATTAATTTTAACTTGATAGATGACTGATGTCTTGTAATATGAATATTACATGACACTGAATGTCACATGACCGCAAGTGAGTCAGGGGTCCTCCTTTCCTTTCCTCCCCCTCCTCTTCTCTCTCTCTCTCTCTCTCTCTCTCTCTCTCTCTCTCTGATCATCTTCCAACAGCAAGAGTTTATGGAATAGATCATATCTCTAAAGGCAGAAGAGAAAAAGGCAGAGGAATCCTTCACTACAAGTGAGATTAGGATGATGTGAGCCAGCAATACACCTCGGTGGACTAAGCGGCTACTTAGGCAAGTGCAGGCACTAGGATTTGATCTCTGGTACCACATACCATGCCAGCCCTGTCCCAGGCGCACTGAGCCAGTGACCGAGACTGGGCATGGTGGTGCATGCCTGTAATCCTAGTGCTGGGGAGGCTGAAAACAGGAGGATCACTATGAGTCCAAGCTTCATAGTGAGACCCTGCACCAAATACAGAGAAAGAGAAAGAGAGAGAGAGAGAGAGAGAGAGAGAGAGAGAGAGATATTAGGATGGTGTGTAAAATGTGAGAAACTGCAACATTTTGTAGAGAAGCATCACTCAAACAAGACTGTAGCGGTGCAATGAATCTGTTTAACAATAGTGCAATTTCAGATTTCTGTGAAATCCCCTAAAGGAGGCAAAAGCAAGTGTCTTTGGATAGGTTCCTTGATAAAGAAAAAGATTTCGTTGCACTAATAGAACACAGTGATTCTGCTAGTGATAATGGAAGTCACCAGCCATGAAGGTTTTCAAAGGTAAGTGCAGGTTAATTTACTTGTCTTTATATTTTGTATTTTATTTATTACTCGATTATACTACAGTACTGTAATAATTTTTATATGAATAGTTTTAGGTTGTGGAGTGAATCGTCTGAGTTTTAATTTCTTATGGGGAAATTCACTTTGATATACAAGTGCTTTGGATTATAAGTATGTTTCCAGTATGAATTATGCTCTCAGGTCAAGGTTTTGCTGTACTTTAAAGGTGAAACGTTCATGAAATCACTTCTCTAGCTACTTGTCAGTGATTACAATTCACAACTTATTTGCTGAGAAGGGTGGGATCAAACCCCAGAGTCTCTTTTATACAAATCAGATTTAAAATTTTAAGCATGGGGGTGGAACTAATTGCTGTGTAGAGTAAAATGGTCTCCAAAAATTATTTTTGATAGCCAATGAGATAGCTCAGCAGACTAAGCACCTGCTTTGGCAAGCTCAGGTACCAGGGTTCAATCCCCGGTCTGGCATGCTGTACCAGCATGCTAAACCAGCAAGTCTGGATGTGGTGGCCCATGCCTGTAATCCCAGTGCTGGGGAGGCTGAAAACAGGAGGATCACTATGAGTCCAAGCTGCTTGGTGAGACCCTGGACCAAACACATAAATAAAAAAAAATTTTTTTGAAAATCTGCATCTTTCCCAGATTCCAACCTAGAAAACAATTTCCAGGTTTAGCCGAACTGTTATGCCTAGCACTCATCTAAAGAGTTATTCTGCTTTTTTAAAGAAAGTGTTAGTTAACTCCTTGCTTATGTTGTTCACTCCTGGCTTTGTATCCAGGCTTTCATGCAATAAACGTTTATTTATTCTGTGCTGGACACTGCGGTAGGCCTTGGGAGAGCAGAGAATACAAAGATGAAAAGGATAAACTTTATAGGGGTTCCTTCAGTCCTGCTGAAGATGCAGCCAGGAAAACTTGTTAAAATATAAAATGGATCTATTAGGGAAGGAAAGAAATGTGCAAACAGGAAATAATGCATTCAGGTGTATTTTAAATTAGAGTTCAGAGAAGAGGGAAAAAAACTCCTTATTTCTGAAAGGTTTTGTAAAGGTTTCATGGAGAAAGTGACATTTAGGCAGAATCTTGACTGATGAGTGGGAGTCTACCCAATATAGAAACAGGAGCGAAAGGCCTCAGGGAGGAACTGTGTATGCAAATGCTGAAGGTGTGAGAGCGCACGGCATGATGGGAGAGCTGGGAAACACTCCCTGTGTCTGGCCGGAGATGTAGAGCAGAGGAAGATGCTGGCAGCGCTGAGGCACCTATAGCTCCACCCAGTGGCCAGGCTTGGTCCCCTAAATATCCCAGGGCTTTAGGGAATGGATGAAGACACACATCTGTTTTGGGACAATCATTGTGCCTTTCGCAAAGCAGTCTCTGACAGCAGCAGCACCTGGGATCTTGATAGAAATCCAATTCTCAGCCTGACCCCAGATTTCAGGGTCAAAAATTCTACTCGCTATGCCGGGGCATGCATTGAACAAAATCTGGGTGATTCTGATGTCCACTGTGCTCAGCACTGAACAGCTCTGCCCGGCCCTGAAGCGGGAAGAGGAAATGGGGTAAAGGCGAGGTGGAGCGCTGTGGTCGGTTCAAGGCCCTCAGGGCTGAAAAGCAACAGCCAGAAGCTCGAGTTCAGGAAGCTTAGAATGGTTAGGGCGACTCTGAACCTCATATTTGGCAGAAGACAAGCAAAGGATCCTTTATCACTAGTCCTTAACTCTAATCCATTAGAAAAATTGTCCAGATGGATTTAAGAAACAGTTGCTATACCTTGCTCTCAGCTTCCCAAACAATAAACATCTCTTCTTTGCGATCCTCTTTCTCCCATCTTTTTACATCTTGTTTGAATTTTTTGTTTTCACTCACAGGATCATTCCTTTTGCTAAAGATATTCAACTCCTAGTTTTAGGCGGATTTCTGGTACATTCTGCGGGCTTTTGCTATGGAAGTCTTATGAAGAACCTAAGGTATCAAAGGAAGGACTGAAATATTCTGGAGAAGAAAAATACAGTGTGGATTCTATCTGCTTTGTCCTTCTAAGAGTACCATTAAAGAAAGAAGGAGCTTAGGAAAACAAAAGCCCTCTCAGTGATGCCTTCTAGTTTGCAGAGAAGTAGACCTAGAGCCTGGACTGGATTCCTAAGAAACACTGTAGGGAAGTCTTCCAGACTAGAAGTGTCCCTGCCCCACAGGCCCTGAACGATGCTGGAAGGACCACTCAGAGCTTCTCACCCTCTGGGACACTATGCTGAGCTGGAGTAATAAGCAGAACCTTTTGGGAGTCGAGTGTGTCTCCCGGGTGAGGCAGGGGAGCTGTTGCCCTGGACAGTCTCCAAGAAGTTCCAGAACTCAGGTCCTGGAGGCCCTGACTCTTACCCCAGCTTGGATCTACCTCTTCTCTGGTCTTGTCACCAACTTCCATAAAGGGGAACACTTAGCCTTGGAACTGGAACATGCAATGAACTACCTGGCCTCTAAATAAGGTGTGGACAAACAAGCAGAATTCATTATGTAGAGAGAAATTAGATATCTGAGCAGAGTTGTCTCTTTAATGCATCACTAATTTCTGTCTGCTGTTCAGGTCCTGAATGGTGAAGATGGAGGAAAAGAAGGAGAAGGAGAAGGAGGGGAAGAAATTTCAACTAGTACTAAACTAAAAAGAACTAAACTGCAAGAAAATAAAAAGTGAGCAAAAAGACAGCATGAAGAGGAAGACAAAGAATCCTGTTTAGAAGAAAATGTCAACCAATCAACAGAACTATTTTTCATCAGTTTATCATGCTACAGAAAAACTCTAGTATTTTTTAGATATATTCAGTAAGATTCAAATACATTCCGCAGATGGCTTTGAAGAATAAAAGGCAGGCAACAAATCATAAAGAGTAAAGGTGTAGGGAGTGCCTTATTGTGTTAGAGAGCCCACTGAGTCTGGGTGTGACGGCACACACTTGTAGTCCCAGTGCTGGGGAGGCTGAAAACAGGAAGATCACCACAAGTCTGAGTGAGATCCTGTACCAAATACATTTTTAAAAAGGCAGGGGCCACTACTGTATGATTTCACTTCCATGAGGACTGAAAGTAGAGGAATTCACAGAGAGAACAAGTAATGCAAGTTACCAGAGGCTGTGGCCAGGAGGCAGGAGGGAGGTGTGCAGGGATGCAAAGTTTCTGTTCTACAATATGAAAAGCCCTAGCGAGCAGTTGTACACTGGAATAAACCCATACTTGGCACTACTGTATTCTTAAAGATAGTCACGACCGTCAATTTTGTGTGTTCTCACAATAACAAATACATAAGCACATCTGGCCATGGACACATATAGCCTAAGTTTCCGAATAGCCACCTTCTGTCACTTCCCTCTCTTTTTGTCCATTTGAAATTGTTTCTGTCCTCTCTGATGGAAAGAAATCCCATGGGACCGAGTCTGACATTTATTATATCGTTCAGGCCACAGTGTAGAAAATTACTCGGACTAAATAACTTCCTAAATGACAGTTTAATAAGTTTTAATAACAAGTTAATAAATTATAAATACTCCACCATGACTTAATCTGGATTTATCTCAGGAAGTGTTGATTAATTGGCCGTGGATTGGTGATGACACGACTTATGTATAATCTAAAAGCACTGTCTGGGTTCATTAGCAAGAAACTGAACTATGGCCTCTGTACTGAGTGACAGTTTTGCTTTCTTACCCATAACTGTTTGGATTCCGTGCCAAAGCTGCAATACCTGGGTATGCACTGGATTTTTAAAGATAATTCTTTTTCCCTTTGTAGAAATTCTTCCATGCACCACCTTTTCTATTTGGTTGTTTGCATATTACTCAAGCTGATCTGTCTGTAGTGAGCCACACCCTCCAACTGACTTTAAGAACATCTGGAAGTGTTAAAAAATGTTTTACTGCCATGTTTTAAATTTTATTTGGAAGAGACAGGAACCTGGGAATAGATTGTGTGAAAGAGAAGCTAAATGTATTTCATGTCTCTGTCACAGGTAATATGCAGAGGGAATATCCTCTGGTTCCAGTTGCCTCCTTTCATTAAAAGCTAGCCCTCATAGAGGAGTGTAAGATATGTAGTTTCAAAACTAAAACTGTGCCCAAAAAATGACCCGCAGCTATTTCCAAGGAAACACAGTGCAAGGACAAGAACCAAAACGGAGCTCTTGGAGGCCAATTCATACAGAGGGCAAATGAGTGGTATGTAAGAAAAGCTGGCCTTCCATGAGGAGATTTTTGGAATGGAAGATATCACAAGAGACCCTTTTAGGACCCAGCCGATATTATAATTTATGAAAACATTTATCATGACTTATTTAACATTAGATCATAAATATTTCAGTTTAAAACACAATTTTCCTTTCTAGGCATTTTATAATAGTTTTATAATATTCCTCCCAGTGATTATATTTTTAGCCTTTGTCCTGTTGTTTAATACTTTGTTTTTGATGTTGCACAATTAAAAATAATCATGACCATTTCCGCCCATGTAAATTTTTCTATATTGTAAACAGGTAGCTGAGAACTATGGCATCAAAGGATAAAAACGTTCTGACAGCACTTCGCCCATACTTCCCAAGTGATTTGCAAAATGGACTCATTCAATTGATGATCATAGTCACTCCATCCCTATTAACCCTGAATATCACTGAAATAATCTTCATCATAGCCAAGAAGTAGGAAAAGTTAATTGGGACTCATGACTTCCACTAAAGTTAAAATATTCTCCATCTACTCTGTGTTAATTTATAAAGTTTATCTTTGTGAATTATTTTGTTTATGTAATAATTTGGAAACTCACAGCAGAAATAAGGTTAAGTTCTAGGGCTATCTTTCTTTTCTTTTTTTGATACAGTGTTTTATATGTTATCCAGGCTGGTCTCAAACTTTTGATCCTCCTACCTCAGCTTCCTAAGTAACTAGAGTTATAGAACATGTCACTGTACCTGGCCTAAATTCTAGAACCTTCTGAAGCCCTCCCCTGTACCCTTTCTCTTCGTTTCAACTACCTGTGACTAGCAGGACAGAGCAGTTCCCACGAAGCTGCCATGCCAAGGCAGATAAATTTCCTGAGAAGCCGCACACTGCTGCGTGGTCACAGTCCAATCTCCACATGTGCCTATACTGCCCGCCTCCTCCATCTGCTCCCATACAGCGCCTTGGAGAAGTCCTGCTGCAGCTTCTGTGTCAGAGAATTTGCTCGTGAGGTCTGGGCTATGCATTAGACTCATCCAGGGAACTTTACAAGTTCCCAAAACGTTCAACTAGCCAATTAAATCAGAGTCTGGGGCTGGAACCTGGGCACTTGGTGTATTGGAAATCTTGCCATGTGAAGGAGCAGCTGAGGCAAAGAGCACTGCAGCCCAAGCTGGCACTCAGGGGACCAAGTCCCAGCCACGGTGGCCCTGCCTTCAGGCAGTGCACAGCCCATGCGGGGAGACTAAAAGACTTGGATGCCAAATCATGCTCTAAACGTTCTAAGTCCAATGTCACTATAACTTCGTGTTACAGTGGCATTAAGTGATACTTAATTTGTGTGGTTAAGGGATAAAATTTATGAAAACAGACTTGTTACAGAGATATGTGTAACAAAGGCTGAGTATGTGAAGACCTCTAAGATTTTAGCCACTATGGACCTACAAGATTAATTTTCTACACAGGGAAGTGACTTTTTCAAAAAGCTCATGAATTGGGGGATTCAGCCCTTTACCAGCTGGCTCCAAAATAGGAACATGATGGCAGAAGGGAAGTGCATGGTGAAGCAGTGATGCTTAGCTCATTGTAGTTGGAAGGCAGAGGAGAGGAATGGCACCAGGGAACAGAAACGGAGCAGACACAGCGCCCATGGCTGCCCTGTGCAACCCACCGCGACGTACCCAGGAGTGTGCCTGACGCATTTACTAAGCGTCTCCTAATCCAAGAAGGTCAGCACATCAGGATCAATAGCCACACTTCTCTTCACAAAACTCTGTACTGTTTACCCCCAGGCTGCATGTACCTGCTCGTATATACTCATTTGTGCTCTGGACAAATCCAGAAGCTGTTGGCTTTGCCACAATAAAGACCCTTCAGACAAGTGTAAGCCCAATTCTGGGACAGTAATGACTGTTCCCTCAAGGCCCAGACCAGAGGCTGCCAGGAATGAATTTTTACCTTTGGGCTTTAGACTCCCTTGACCAGTATTTATAACTATTAATTTATGTGCTGTCTCTAGAATTTAAAAGGTCTTTTATTTTGCTGGATATTATACATTTTTTTCCAATTAGGAAGATAATTGTAGGCTTCAAAATGGCTTCTCAGGCTTCCTCTTGCAGACATTTAGGCCCTGCTTCACCTGTTAATGCCAATAATGAAATACAGCTCCCATAGTCTATATAGAAACACCAGACACACATTAGACCTCAAAGAATTGGATTTATGTTTATGGATTAAAGCATCTGAATGTTATCTGAGACAGGATTAAATGGAAAGAGTTCCTGACTCTGATGAACAGAAAGAAGACTGTCTTTGGCCCTGGGCCTGGTGAGGGGTCCTCAGCCAGCATAACACACAGTGTTCAGTAAAAGGTTGAGTTCAGAAGCATCACTCAGGGCAGAGCTGCTGCCCAGAGCAGTAGAGAAAATTCTCAGGAAGTTGGATCAGATTCTCCAGGAGCAGCTGCTTACTGCCATTCCCTCAGCTGCCCTGGAACAGGGTAGACTTGGTGAACATCCAGGAGGCCCAGAGGCCAGGCCGTACGTGGCATTCATCACCACCTAACCCTGGGCCTTGCCCCTTGGATTTTCTTCCTGGCATCTGTATATGTTGATGTACATAGACAGCAGGACTTGGGCTCTCCTGGTGTGACACCAAGCATGACACCAAGAGCCAGAAAAGGCCAAAGTGATGTTTCTGTCCCTTGTGTACTAGGACAAATGTCACCTCAGAACAACTGGATATTCTGAGCAAGGAAAGAACAGGAATATTCCAATCCTACTTGGCATGGTGTAGAGTTTGGCTGGACTCTGATTTTGCCTCAGCAAACATGATGCACTTGACATTCATAGAACTTTGGTGCCTAGTGGCTCTATGGCAGTATTTCTGGTTGCCAGTTGGTTCTCTTTTCTGTCACCCTCTAAAAGCCACAGTAACTATGGACAGGGCTAGCCAGCCTCTGTCAACCTTCCAGCTGTGTTGCTTCTTTGTTAGACACTCTTCTTCTCTCTAAGAAAGTCTCAAAATATGGAGGCGTTTGGAATGAACATACAGCTTTACACAGAAGACAAAGGAAAGGAGAACCAGGACATTTACAAGTCAGAGCCTTTAAAGGAGAGGAGATTTCTACTCAAGGCAAACTAATCAGTCCACACTCAGAAGCTACCAGATGAATGCCTTCCTGCCTGAGGTCAGCCACGCTACAGGGACTGCAGAGCCCTACAATGACAATAGCAACAGAAGGGAGGCTGCAGGCTATGTGGCATCAGCCCAGCTTCTAGTGGCTGATGTGGGTGTGCTGTGCCCGAGAAGCAAAAGAGACGAAGAACAGAGACAGATGAAAGAATAAGGTCAGAGGCTGGAAGGGTGCAAACAGAACTCTCACCAAGCAATCACGGGGCCACGCACCTCCCACAGAGGACCTCTTCTAAAGAGCTACTCTGTGCAGCCCCATCTTCGCCATTTTACAGAATTTTGAGACAGCGACTCCTGTATTCAGTACCACACATCAAGCAGTCAGAGCTTACATATGAATCAAGGCTGTCAGGCTTCACCCTCTGCACTACGTTTCAGATGGAGGATTCAGGTTTCCTACCTCATCTTCTGCTTCTCTCTCCATTCCTTGAAGGCAGCACATTAGTATTCCTGAAAGAGCGCCAGCTACCCCGGGGACCAGGGATGGGAATGAGGACGACAAAGGAAGAAGTGATGATAAGTGATGATTCAGGGCATCCAAACGAAGCAGAATGGGAGAGGCAGGCACAGGTTTCTGTTGCAAACATTGATCTTCTTGAAGGAATACTGTACATAGTACCAATGCAACCTCATTTTTTAAAATGTGGAGCCATAACTTTTATTAACATCTTCTCTGAAACCTCAGTTGTTACTCGAAAAATGAAAAGTGTATTTAAAATAATTTGCATGCTGGTTCTCTGCATTTAAATGGTGGGTATTCGAGCCACAGACTGATAACCATAAAATCCTTCACACTGAAACAACACAGGACTTTACGCAGAATATATGTAAAGTTGGCTCATTTTAGTAAAGTTGGAATTGCAGACTTTTGGCTGAGGTGAATATTTTTTCTTGCTCTTGAAAGGTTCTATCTTTAATTATAGCAGCAAACACCACACTTAAAGCATCAATTTCTTCTAAAATGGACGTGTACACAACAGAAGATTTGAAGTACCCAAAAGAAGAGGTGGCTTTGTGAGGCTCAAATATTTCAACATAATTAGATGAACTATCTTCTGCCTTCAGACCCAAGACTGATCCCCACCCAAACAGAACCAATCACATCCCTTCCCTGGTATTTCCTTTGGCTTTGGGTCCAGTGAAAGAGCTGTAATTGTTCTAACTGTGTAAATAGGAAGACGCAACAATAGGGCCCGTTTGCTGTGGTATAGGGGCCGGTGGGCAGACAGAAGCCGAGTCAGAGCTTTTCCTGGAGCAGACCTCCATCCTTCCATTCGTTCAACCCCTCTTTGCTTAAGCAAGAAACGCCTATATTCTGTTATATCTCTTCATGTGCCTAAGCTACTCTGAGCTGCTCTTTTCTGACATCCACAGAAGGAACCCAGCCCGTGATTAATGCACCACCAAACCGAGAGTACACAAACCATTTGTCTCCAGGAATTTCAGAGCTATGTCAGAATCGTTACGTCTTGAAATAAGGAGACCAGCTTCTTTGATACAGCGGCCAAATGATCTTTACCTTAAAAGGACTTCCCAAGATCTGAGTGAGATGAAAGAAGTCAGAGAATGACCCTGGTATAGATTAGGTATTTACATAAAAGGAAAGCGTTCTGTACATCTGCATATCTGGCTGGTGGGAAATGCTAATAAGAACCCCACACGCTCTCCCTTGCTTGTTGCGTTGCCCATAAAAGAACGGCCCTGATGCACGAACCTTTGAAGATAGGGATGGACTCTTCAAAGTAGTGCTCAAGAAGGACCATTGGTCCAAACACATACAAGCCACGTCATGATAAGACTTAGACAATCAGAAAATGTCATTGAATGAACGAAAGCCACAGTCATTTCCTTCCTGGACAGAAATCTCTAATACCTGGCTCTTTCCCCTTCAGAACACTGAATTTCAGTTCCTGGGAACCTTCCCTTAATAACAGCAGGGGTGAGGAGAGGAGGGGAGGTCAGGGGAAAGCAGGGGAGGGCAGGGCAGGGCAGAAGAGGGCAGGGCAGAAGAGGGGAGGGGAAGGGAGGGGAGGAGAGGAGAGAAGAGGAGAGGAGAGGAGAGGAGAGGAGAGGAGAGGAGAGGA
>NDGN011473956.1:0-12303 GCA_002564285.1 Tympanoctomys barrerae
CAGCTGTGCCTGGCTTGGGTCTGGCTGCTATGCTCAGCTCCTTCCTGCTGCTGCCCTTGGGGGCGAACCTGTTGTGTCCCTCTGGCAAGATGTTCTTCCTCTGGACTAGCTGGGTGGTTCTGTCCTCTACCCTCTCTGCAGGGATTGCAGCTGCAGGGTTTCACCCCAGGCCTGTATGCCAGGCCCGAGCTAAGTCTGGAGGGGACTAGTTGGAGTAGAGGGGAGAGTTAGCTCTCCCACACACTCACTGGGCCTGGACTAGGACTGGATCTAGGGGTTTCCGGAATGCAACAGAAATTCCTACTCTGTGGGTGGGGTGTTGGGGGTACTACGGAGTGATGGAGGCCTCCCAAGAGGGTGAAAGAGGGTGTCACCCATGTTGAACCTGAGCTGGGACCAGTAGGTCATGCCAGCACAGGGTAGCCAGAAGCTCTCCCACACACTCACCAGGTCTGGGCTAAGACTAGATCTGGTGGTTCCTGGAACACGGTAGAAATTCCCACTGGGCAAGGCAGGGTAGGGGAGGTGCTGTGGAGTGTTGGGGAGCATCCCAAGGGGGTGGAACAGGGTCTCACCCACGCTGCATCTGGGCTGGGACCAATAGGTCCCGCCAGCACAGGGTAGCTGGGAGCTCTCCCACACACTCACTGGGCCTGGGCTAGGACTGGGTCTGAGAGCTCCTGGAATGCGGCAGAAATTCCTACTCAGCAGGCAGGATAGAGGAGGTGCTGCAGAGTGGTGGGGGGCATCCCAAGGGGGTGGAAGAGGGTCTCACCCATGCTGCACCTGGGTTGGAACCAGTAGATCCCGCCAGTGCAGCATAGACAGAAGCTCTCCCACACATTCACCAGGCCTGGTCTAGGACTAGGTCTGTCTCTGACACTTAATACTGTCAACCTTTGAAAATCTGATCGTGCTAAGTGGTATTTTGCTAAGATTTTTCTTTGAATTTCTTTTGTGATAAATAGTGTTAAGCATCTTTTAACATGATTATTTGTTATATATATGGTGTATGTATATATGTATGTGTAAAGATATCTATTTTCTTTAGAAAAAGAGAATTACAAATATTCTGTGTATTTTTTATTTGGGTTGCTTGGTTCTCAATATTAAGTTTTGGAAATTATTTATATAGTCTAGGCCAAAATTTTAATCAAGATATGCCTGAAATGTATTTTATCCTGAGAGTTATGTTCTTGTTTTCCTAAAAGTTTTTAAAGGACAAAAGATGTTGGTTTAAGTTCAATGTATTAAATTTTTTACTTTTTATAATTTTTATTTTTTATGTTCATCTAAGTAATTTTTATCTAAACCAAAGTTATAAAGATTTTTTCCCTCCATTTATTTGTTTAAAAGCATGCCTTCAGCACAGTTGGCAGAGCAAGTCTCATTTATTTGGTTAGGTCTCACAGGTTTAACTTTCATATTAAAGTATGGCTTATTTAGGGTTTACCCTTGCATGTGATATGAGATTGGGATTAAGGTTTTTTCTTTTTCTTTTTCAATCAACTGTCCAATTAATTTAACTACACTTGTTGAAAAGACTAGCCTTTCTTTCTCTATTTCCTTCTTTCCTTTTTTTTTTCTTTTTTTTTTTTTCCTTTGTAATTAGTACAGGGTTTACAGGTTCTACACAGTCTCACTACATAGATCAGACTCACACTGATTCTCCTGTTTTTCAGCCTCTCAAGTGCTGGGATTACAGGCACATGCCACCACGTCCAGTCTCAGCTGCTGTCTCAGCAAGCCCCAGGGGCGGGGCTGGCACAGCAGGCCAGGGATCAAACCTCCAGTCCTTGCGTCTGCCTAAGCAGACTCTTTAATCCGCTGAGCTATCAGGCTGGTCATATACTGAATTATTATAGCGCTTTTGTTGACGTAGACTCATGACTATGTATGTATCTTTCTAAACTCTACTGCATTTATTTATATGCTATCGTTATGCCTACCTCGTCTGGATATCAGGTGCTGTGAGTTTTCCACTATTACTCTTCTCTATAAATGGTTTTCTAGTCTATGTTCTTTGCACTTCTAGGGAAATTGTAGGGTAGGACTCTGAATTTCAACAGAGACTGTCTTTGGCTTTACTTGAGATTGGACGGGCTCTACAAAGCAATTTCAGGAGAATTGATATCTTAACATTATGAAGTCTGAAAATCTGTGAACGCAATGTATTACTCCATTTCTTAAACTTTTAAAATTTTTTGCCAGTGATGATTTAGTAGTACACTGAAAAAAATATTAAGTATATGCAGACTTTTGTATTTTCCCGTAGATATGTTTATATTTCCCTAAACAACATATTTTGAGCTATTTAGATGATATTTTAAATTTTAATTCTGAAGTGTTGCTGCCAGTATATAGAAATGCCATTTATGTTTTGCATTGACCTGTGTCCTACAGGCACAGTATTGAGAGGCTCTTTTAATAGATTTCTTAAGATTTTTATAGTCATTATGTCATTCGTGAAGATAGTTTTACTTCTTCCCCAACTTACATGACTCTTTTTTTCAGCCCTACTGCACCTGTTGTGAGTTCCAGGAGTGGCCATGATTCCCTTATCTTCTAAAGTGTGTGTGTTGGGGGTGTGGGGGGAGATAATTCAGGCTCTTACCATTGAGTATGAGGTTAGCTATAAGTTTTCAAATAAAAGTTCTACAGATTGGAGGAAATTCTATTTTATCCCTAGCCTTCTGAGAGTTTTCACCATGAAGCATGTTTTGTCAAATGTTTTTCCTCCTCTACTCAGACACATAACTTGTGTTAGCCTGAAAGATTAAATCTACATATTTTTCAAATAATAAACAAACCTGTGGCTTTATCCCAAACTAGAATAAGACAATGGTTAGAAAAATTACAGTTCACATTACCTTTGTGTTTTTTCTTCTCTAAAATATAAGAAAGATAAAACTCAGGAAAACCATCTTTAGGCTAGGTTGGACAGAGAATCTGTCCTGATCCCTGACTGGTTTTAGGGATGTGGAAATCCTGCTTCTTCTCTGTTAGTGAGGCTCCCTGAGAGCTGGATGAAATATGCTGAGCCCAATGCCTGAGTAAAACAAGTGCCCAGGTGTGAGGGGGACTCTACACTTGCCTCCTTCATGATGTCAAGCTTTCTACTCCACCTACTACTGGGATTATTCAGGAAAAGCGCAGTAGTTCCCCTGTGTAGGGGCTAACAAGATGGTGGCCAGCTGGAGATTCTGGGGCTCTGTGCCCAGAGAATAGTAATCACCCCAGAATCCTCTTTCCTCTCACACCTCTTGGCTCCTTTTGTTTCCCTCTGTGCACTATGGGCAGGAGACTGGGGGCTTACTGCATCGCTTCACACACACACACACACACACACACACACACACACACTTGCTTCTAACTGGCTCTGTAGAAAGGGTTCCCTCTACTTGCTACTTTATTCCAAACTAGAAAAAAATCTATGGTTAAATACATGATAGTTTTCATTTCCTTTGTCCTTTATTATCTCTAAAACATAAGGAAGATAAAACTCAGGAAAAATCTTTAGATTTAGGTTTCCTACTTTACAAAGTAGAAAAATGATATGGGAAAAGCTCCAAAAGTGAATCATAACTTGCTAGTGAGTGTATAAAGAGATTCTCTATATTGATGAAAACCAGAGAAATGTACATGGAGAAAACACTACCTTTTACCCAATAATCTCAACAGTCCTGGCCTTCTGGCTCTTTACTTCTCTGAGACACAAAAGAGCTGATGTCATGCTAAAATACAAAATTATAGACAAAAATTAGATAATTATTATCTAGTGCCTGGTTGAGAAAAGAGTAGGTGGTGCTGTGTGCTCAGTCTGACAAGTATGAGTGATAGAAAGCAGGCCATACTGTGGCACGTACCTGCAAGGGAGCCTAAGGACAAAGAGAAACACACAATAATGTTTACCTCTGGATTGTTTGTGATAGCAAGAAAAGAACACAACCCACTGTTTCCTCTGTCTGGAAAAAATAACTGTGGCATTTACCTATAATGGAATGATATCCTGGAGGAAGAATGAAAATGAATTCGATTTTTATGCAGCAACTTGGAGAAATCTATAAAACATACTAAGTAGAAAAAGTAAACAACAAAATGAGCTCTATAGCACAGAACAATTTATGTAAATTAAAACACACACTGCATTATATATTGTTAAGAATAAACTTATCAGAATAAACATGTGGAACGTGGATTGCAAGGATGCACATAAAATATTCTAGAATAAGCCTCCATGGAATAAGGTAACTGCTGGGGGTTGTGACACAAAGGGGGAAAACTGAAATAAGCAAAGGAAAGTCCTCACACCAAGAGGGCAATGATGCATTCTGAGGCTTCTTTTAATCAAGGGAGTCTATGTACCTGTGTAACAACTTTGCTCTCTTGTAAATTTCCAATTTGAAGTGAAATTTCAGTGCTGAGACAGTAAGACAGAGGAAGAAGGCAAAACCAGGATCTCAGATGCTTCCATGGAGCTCTACCACTGACCAGCTCCAAAGCTACAGACTGTCAAACACGTAGGCTGGGTGATTCCTTGAGTCTGTCTGACCCCGGGACCAGCTCAGACCTGTGTGCTGTTGTGTCTCAGCTGCTGCTGTGGCTGGTGATGGTTATATCCTAAGAGCTTCAACACTGAACCAAAGAGAGATCAAAGCCCAGCCATCCTGTACTCTTCTCACTTTCAGTTCTGCAGAAGCGTCTCTGTGCACCTGTAGAGGTCCTGAGTTTCTCGCTGGACTGCAGGAGCCAGGGAGTGATCGGTCTCCCCCTCCCCCACTTCTGCTGGGGCCCCCACTTGATCGATTCACCATCAAGATACACTAACGAGCAAAGAGGGCAGAACACTGTTGCAGGAAATCAAGCTAGATAGAAATAGCATAGGCAGGCAGATGGGGCCAGACCCGCGAAGGAGGAGCCAGGGCAGAACTTGAGATACCTCGCATCGCGGGAGAGGCAGGCACCTGCAACTACAGGCCAGATCTCGTGACAAAAGATAAAACAAATGCATGCATATACTTCCTAAGGATAAACAGTAGGGACTGATATTCTACATACGTGTCTGTCACTTTGGGAAAGCCAGAGGTGTCACTAACCCAGCCTCCCACAGGAAAAGCCCCAGTTCTGTATTCATACCTACTTGCCATGTGACTCACTCCCACACTTGATCCTGATTTAATCAATTTTACCTGAGCAATTATACTCATTATCCTATTAGTTAACCATAGTTTTGTCCCACCTTATGCCTACCTTGTGATTTCCCACGTTTCCCACCTTGGACCCACCTCACATCGTGGATTTGCTATATAAAAACCCTGAGGAAAGGCAGGGTCCTTGGCAACTGGGTCAAGACCCCTTCTGTCTCCCTCTCAGACAGAAGATTTCTTTCCCCCAACAAATATATTCTGCTCTTAACCTCCATTGTTTCTAAAATTCATTCTTCGATTTTAGAAAACATGAACTCCAGACATCTAGCAGGCTGGGTATTTCTTTCCCCTACATCAATACTTCTCAAAGAAACTTTACACAGAGCTGTCGAACTGTGTTGCTAATGTTGACTCTTTAGTGTCCACCAAGAGAGGCAAAATCTACCCATCTACCTAGTCTCCTCTCTCTCCCTCCATCCACCCTTCCTTCTTTTCCTCCCTCTGTCCCACCCCTTTTCTATGTATCTATCTATTTCTGTTCTGTAGCAAGGTTAAGGAAATACACAGCAGATGAATTTGCAACCCTTGTCTTCTCATGGAGAGCAAACAAATGAAAGAATAAATAAATTAAAGAAAAAGTAAGGAACAGTTATTTGTTTAAATAATTTATTTTCATGCTACACTTGTATTATTCACTTCAAACACTCAGTAAAATATCATTATGTAGCTAAATAATATTTTGCCTTCAGCAAGTGGTAAGTGTATTTATAAACAATATTTTATAGCATTTGAGACTATTACTGTTTTTATTGTTTTGTAGTTTCAAGGATTGAACAGAAGGCCTCACCCATGCTAGGCAAATGCTCTACTACTGAATTATGTCCCAATTCCTTATCATCGTATTGTAAAACAGAGTCTCAATAGATTTCCCAGGTTGTTCTCAAGCTTGGGATCCTCCTGCCACACCCTTCTGAAGAGCTGAGATTAGATGTGTGTGTTGCCATAGTCAGTGCCTATCGTGGTGGGGGGTGGGTACGGGCATGGAGCCTAGGGCTTTCGCACTGAGCTACATCCCCAGCTTACTTATTTTATGTTTTATTTTGAAACAGAATCTCACTGAGTTGCCCAAGATGGACTTCAACTTACAGTCCTCCTGCTTCAGTCTCCCAAAGTGCTGGAGTTACAGGCCTCTCGCACCAGACCCACCTGCCTATTACTATTCAATATGAACTTCTAGTAGCATGTTTATAAAGTAATGCATTCACCTCAAAAAGAATGATGGGTTCTGCATTGTATGGCATTTCCTTTGCAATGAGATACCCAACATAGATGTGGCTCTGGGTCTATATTATTGAAGTAAATATGTTTTATCCTCTTCCACATACTTTCCAGAGAATGGGCACACTTATTCCGTGCTCTAGTCAACCATAGAGAGGACACTGCCAGCTGCCCTCTCTTTCCAACATCTGTTTCTGACTACTCCACTAAGTAGCAGGTGCAAGGTCTGACTGAGATGGATAGTCCACCCCATCTCTGCCCATGGGCTCCTCTCCTTTCAGGGTAACCCCCTTCTTCACCAGATTAACTGTCCAATGAAACCTACATTCAGTATCTGTCATGGTTTGGGAAATGGGCCCTCCTTTGATGAAAGAGCAGGGTGTGGAGTCAGCCTGGGATCGCAACTGACCCACAAGGTGGCAGAGCAGAGCACGGAGCAGAGAATTGGAACCAGAACCTCGTCAGACTACGGGCGGAAGGTCTGTGCTCTCTACCTCAGGACCCGTCAGCCAGGCAAGCTGCTGCTTTAACCAGTTTCCTTTCTCCTTTCCATGACTTAGAAAACAAATGCATCCTACCATACTCTCCTCCAGAGTGCTAACAATAATTAGGGAGAGAGAAGTTGAAGCAATTTATTTTATGGAAATCCCCTTCCCCACTTGTTTATCCAGCACATCGCCTCATCTCCACAGCCTTCAGGGCACACTCTGACATATACCAAATAACGAGGCACCCTTTTCCTCCCTAAACCCGTCTTCCTCAATCTCCAGCATCTCTCCCTCACACAGCATCTCTTTCTCTCCCTCATTTGTAACTCCCTCATTTGTAAAAGACCATAATCCAAACATCATTTGGCTACAAGGACCAAATGGAAAAGGTTTACGTTGAATACCTTTGTTCTCTCGACTCCCTCTAACTAACCACACTGAGCAAGGAAACTGGGGACTGTACCTCCTCAACCAAAAGCAACACAAGGCATGAGCCAGTGGAGGATCCAACAGCACAGCCATCTCTATGCCAGTAATAGAGATGGATGAGGTTGTCTGTGAGGAGCCCAGGAACAGCAACTGATCCCCCAGCTGCAGCAGCCACCAGGATTCTCCTCTTGACACTACTGCTGCTGTGTCCCAAACACAGAACCCCCTCCTGGGTGTCATTTCTGCACCAAGACTTTTCCATTCACACCACTCCAAGGGTCCTCCATCCCTGTACCAGAAGTCTCAGTTGCCTTCCCAATTTCTGCCTCACAGTGTCATCTCACCCTTGTGTCTGTCCTCATTCCTTTTTTTCCTTTTTTTTTTTTTTTTTTTTTTTTTTTNTTTTGGTGGAACTGGGGATTGAACTCAGGCCTTTCTGCTTACCAGGCACTTATTCTACTGAGCCGTCTCCCTGGCCCCCTCTGTCCTCGTTCTTATGCCCTCTCATGTCCTCTTGCTCCAGACCTCTGCTTTCTAAATTCTGTCTCTCCTCCTGAGTAACAAAGCTTTAGGAGAAAAGACATAAGCTCTGACATCAAACTGATCCAGGTCTAATTTCTATGTAAATCAGCCACAACCATGGAAAGGGACTGAACTTTTTCAGAACAAGGATACCAAATTTTTAGAGCTGCTTCTGTATAGCCACCTGTTCCTGACCCCCCTTCTCCCTCATAGGATTCACATATCCCAGGAACAACAGCCTGTAAAGATACCATAATCATTGCCCTGAGCAAATCAGAGTCCCCATTCAACTCTGGCCCTCGAGAGTTGGGTGGACCACATGGAGACATCCTTTACCAGAGAGAGGAGCAGCTATATGAAAGCTACCTAAAAGGCTTCCTTTCTAGAGTTTGATTCTCAGAGGAGACAAAAGATAATTATAAGGGGAAAAATCTGAAAATTGGAAAAAAATAGAATTTCTAATATCCAGAGCAGAGTTTCCCGCTTTGGCCTAGGCCAGTGGTGGCAATTCTGTAGCATGCATGGTACAGTGGGAACACAGATCCCTCTGTCTGCTCATGAGCCAACTGTATGCTATTTTTTTTCCAATTGCATTGTTGGTACTTCACAATAAACAAGTGGGCTTCGGGTTGCAGTACAGGCATTCAGTCTCTAAAAGATTCACCATCACCAGCCTAGGCCTTGTGCCATGAAGCAATTTCCAGGTAGAAACTGTACTGACCTTAATATATAAGCAAAAGGGGCATGAGAGGCAGCAGGGCAAGAGAGATGAAACCTCACTGACACACTGGGCCTTAGAGTTCTGCACCAGAGACCACCAGCAGGCTCTTCTGCGTCTTACTTCCTCCTTGACCAAGTAAATCCCCAAGCTTGACCTTCAGATGATCACAGGGCATTGGGATGACCCATGGCCTTTTGGCATGAAATCCTTCCAAACAGATAATCCACTATGTGAATTTGATTTACAAAAACCTTACAGCTCAGTGATCTTACCATGTAAAGACCCAAGGCAAAAGCCACCTCAGATTTTATGGAACTATTTCAATACTCCGAATGCTTTCCATGGCTGTATTTTTAATAATTTTGCCCAAATATTTCTCCTAGCTTTCAGTGAGAGTCTGCTTCAAGTGGAATAGAAATTGCCTTGGCAAATCTTATTTTAATGACTCCAACTTACTCCACTGCCTTGCAACTTTGCTGTTCTTTCCTAAAATATGTACAAAAATGATAATTTATATTTCATAATTAATAATTTTGCTTGCTTCCTTGGAAATTGGAAAAAGATTTCATGGAGAAGTCAGTGGTCTCTCCTAAGTCACTTCATAAAACATGCCCAAAGAAGTTTGTGTTGAGGTCTCTTTTGCATCTATGGGTTTTGCTATGCAAACAAAGGCACATCATCGGAGCCATGGGTATTTTCCTGAGAATTACAATGATGAAGGTGATATCTCTTCCACTGAAACCATTAGTAAGGGGCTTCCTCAGCATTCCATCGCTTTACCCTCTCCTACCCCTTTCTTTAGGTCAGCTGCTCAAATTCTGAAAGGATGTAAACTTGCATGAAACATAATGTCTGTTCTTCTCCCTGTCAGTAGACAGACTTGACATTTTGTTGGCAGCCTCCAGATACTTCACACTTCTCTACAAAATGTTGAAAGCAATTTATAGTTTCTCAGCACAAATAGGTTTTCAAAACAATATCTCTAAAAATTGCCAACAGTATCCAAACTGAACAACACAGTATTTTTTCTTTGTTGGGTTTCCCCTGGGAGAGATGACAAAATAATTTTAAAGACTATAAAGACTGAAGTAGTGGTTCAGTGACCATAAATCACTGATTTTCTGTGACAGACTTATCATTGCAAAAAAAAAAAAAATCCCAGAAATGGCAATACACTAGTATCATATTACTTCTTCTATTTGGGTTTTATATCCATAAGTCAGAAATGTTTGTTCAAACCAAGAATGGAGAGTATCTGCAGATTTGCCTCCCACCACCCATTTGCCTTTGTGCTGACAATTTGCTCCTCTGCTGGCATTCCTCTACTACTGCCTCCTGCCATAGTCTACGTACTGAGTCAGTCTTCAGTCCATGCCCAGCACTGAGGGTGAGTATGGACCTGGCTTATGCCAATCAGCACATTGATTTAGAGTCACATGATTCAAGCAGGGCCAAAAAGATGCTGCAAAGGCTTCTGGGGCAGAAATAAGTCTCTCATTTCTGAATTTAAATATGAAGGAAAACAGGATGTAGCCTATTGCTAGCATCAAGTTACCACATGGAACTTTAGGCTTCTGCTAAAACAGCAATGAAGAGAAACTGGATCTTGAGAATGGTGTTCGGCTGCTTAGCGCCAGCTCCACCTAAAATCATTTTTAACCCTGGACTTTTAAATTAAATAAGTAAAAACAAATAGTCCTAGCTTAAGTAAGTTTCTACTGAATATTTTTTTACTACAAAGTAAATCAGAAAGATATGAATCCCCCACCACGTAATCTGATTTTAGATTTGACAACCACATTCAATGAAGGTAAAAATATAAGCCAAAAGATACATCAATGGGCCTCTACTTCTGTTTCCTAAAATAACTAGCACATCCTGGACCCTAGCTTTCCTGGATCCAATATGTGTGTACTTGATTAATTGAATGAATAGAAATGGATAGAATATTAATAACTGGAAATCCCTGGATTTCAAAGCAACAATCATTGGCATTGGAATCTCTAGAGTAAATACACAACTGCCAATGAATGTTGAATTAATTGAAATCACTTGTATCCTGAACTACAGGATAAGATCCCTATAAACACAATGGCTTACAATGACTAGGCTTTTAGCAGGGCAATCTGTATCCCTGAAGCAACAAACAGACTAAACATAAAGAAAGTCCTTCCCTGTGGTCCCCAGTTTTAGATGCACTCCTGGAGCTATTCACAATCAGACTTCCGGCTTCTGAGTGCCTCCCACTGAGAAGGATAGCAGAGGTGCGGACTCACAGTGCCTGCCTGCAAGGAGCTTATGAAGTGCCTGAGGTCCATGAAACCTCCTCCTGAAGCCAACAAACCGAGCATTCTGGAAACTCTTTTCAGTCAAGGATGGCCCAGACTTCCAAGAAAGGCATCCCCACAAGACCTGGAAATGACGAAGGAACTGAGATATGAACACAAATGACTTCAGAGACCTATAAATGGATCAAAATTTTGTTCTCCTTCACCACCGCCTGTATTCTCTCTCAAGGGCTTTCTTTCCAGAGGTCCAGAGCTCCTCCATGTCCTCAGTCACAGAGGAAATTGGTCAGAGACACCTTTTGTATAAAAGATTTGGGAATTAGAGTGAACACAAAGGCACTAACAATAGAAAGCTAAAGAAAAAGAGAAATGCTCAGCATAAGGCCAGCACTTCATTCAGATCAGCTGATGAAAACACCCAGGCACTGACAAGGTAATCTCACAGCCTCTTTTCTGAACAAAGAATGGAATTCTTCTGCTGCAATTGTATTCTTAGTTTCTGACTTCTATCATTAAAATACAAATCTCTTTGGAGAGAAAGTAGCTGATACTAATTATCAGTAGTTATTTGTTCTGCTGTGTGAAAGCTCTGTAGATGCCGAACAAAATATGAAAACTAGGAATGAGAATATATAAAGATGAGGAAATGGGACTCCACTGAGGAGGTCTTACACTTGGACAACTGACACCAGGAGGGGGTTGACAGCATAGACTTTAGGGACAAAAAGAGCAAGATCCAACTCTTGACTACACCACCTGCTGTTGGCTTGGTTAACTACTTCTTTCAAAATCCAGCTACTTCCTCTGTTAAGTGGAAATGTAAGTATCTACTTCCATGGCTTTGATCACAGCATCCACATGTCGCTTGCCTTCCACTTTGCTAACTCCTATTGGTCTACTCAGCCACTTACGTCACCTCTGAGGAATGTGGCCCCTCAGATGCAACTTGGGCTCTGTGTTGGTGTGTTGGGGAGCTGCCCCTTTGTCTGGTTCCCATGACCTGAACCTCCATGGAGCAAAAGCTGCATCCATTGTAACTCCTATTTATGCTTGCTCTGCACTATGAATTCGTCCTCTGCCTCCACTGAAGTAAGAGGGCTGTAAGACATGTTATTAGCACTATGTGCTCCAGTAATTTTCCTTCACCTACTTTTTCTATACGTTCATAGACTCCTTTTGCGTATCTGTTTTGCTTCTGCTTTTGTGCATATTATAGTAAAGCAATTCACTCAGAGAAAAAAATGGATTCAGGATATGTGTCTTATTCATGGTTACATTCTCAGTGCTTCAGAAACTTGATAGAGAATAAAGGAGAAGAATCCCAAGTGCTTTCACCTGGGAAAGATAGGAAGGCTGCGCCTCAGTGGGCCAAGGCACAAGCAAGGGCAGCTGCAGGAGGCTCTTCCTCCAGGACAAGGAGAAAGGACACA
>NDGN011473958.1:0-35463 GCA_002564285.1 Tympanoctomys barrerae
CACACCAGAGATTCCTCACAATGTTTTACAAACCAGGAGATACCCCAGGACCAGCCACCTACCTGTACCTCAAAGCGCAGGCACACCCCTGCTGATATGAGGCATGGGCACCCCACTTCCTGGGACATACACCCTCTACGGCACCTGTGGGAACTTCCACTGGGGCAGGGCTGGCCGTGGCCCCAGTTCCTAGTGCAGGATGTGGGGGAGGACCTACTTCCGGCCAGCTTTGCCGCTTGACCTCGGTGCGTGGCCTGGGCTAGAAACTGAGTTTCCATCTCTGCTTGTATTCAGCAGCTCTCCCGGACCAGGACCTCTGTCCACCAAAGCTGACTCTGCTACGTCCTGGGCTTCCATGGCCTCTGCTAACAGTCAGCAGTGGCCCATGTCCTTGATGGACACTGGACTTACAAAACTGCATGTCATGAGCCGGTCAGCACAGCCAGCTGACCTGTCATGGCATCTGAGCGTCTAGGACCTCGGAGGCTTGGACTCTTCTCTGCTTTTCAGCGGGACCCACTATAGCAGGCACCAGCCTCCACAGTGGGCTTGAGGCAGGGGTCCTGTCCTGGATGCCTGCACTTTATCCTGGCCGCAGCCTGGTTTGTTGCCAAGGGAGAGAGCTTCAGAGAGGCACGCAACTGTCAGCGACCCTTGCAGGGGATGTAATTGCCTGAGGACAGCCAGCAAGCGGTTGACAGATCTAAGCCCAGTAGCAGGGCGTTCCCAGTGACTGGCTGGGAGGGAAAGCAGCACACACGTGTCCCCTCCACACCTTTCTAAGGGGAGCTGTCAGAGGCTACCTCCCTTGCACCCAGTGGGACAACAGGGAAAGAGGCACCGTGCCTGGCTCTCCTCCAGAACATTCCCAATAGTGGAGAAGACTTCCATAGGACTCAGTGTTCAGGCCAGGCCCCATGGCATCTGTAGGTAGGGTCTACCTGCCAGGCACGCTGCAGGTCTGCCACCTTTACCTGCATCTGTGTTAAACGCCTACCGTTGCCCTTGCTGAGGCCACCCACTCTGTCCCTGGGACCTTGCTCTGGCAGAACCTGGGTTTCACAGCAATGCCCATTGAGGCTGTGGCTGGGAAGGCTGTGAGGCTCTGACTGGGGACACCCCCAACCCATGTTGCTCAGACATGATGTGCTCCTCCTCCGTCAGGATAATTTCTGCTTGGTTCCTTTCCTGGAGTTCCTCCTTCACCTGGACCCCAGCAACCCCAGACCTCTGCCCACCTGCTTCTCTCGCCTTCCAGGTCACCACTGTTGCAGGGGCAGGGACTGGGGCCATAGGAAATCAGATGAGGCAGGAAGGCTGGGGAAGACCCTTCTAGCTAAGTCTCTTATGGGGTACCAGCTGCTAGAGGTGTCCTTGGGGATGCCCAGCATTAAACTCAAAGCTGAAGGCCCAGGTGCATCTCCCTGGGTCTGTGGTCCTCAAACCAAAACCTCCACTCCTTGTAGGCATCAGCCCAAAGTGATGCAAGAGCTGGAGTCTGAGGACTCAGAGTCCTCAGACTGTCACTGTCCGAGTCCCGAGCTACCCTTCCTATTGTGGCAGCCACTCTCTCTGTGACTGTTGACATTTAATCCCACTTAGAACAAACAAGTGCTACCCATACTAGCATTCACTTCATCTTCAACCTTTGAGAATTCTTGCATTTTTAAATGAAAATACCATTACTAAAAACAGAATGTCATACATAGAATGATATCTCTTGTTTCCACAGACTGTCACTATACTAGAGCAACATAAAAATGATAATAAAAGGAAACGCTTCACAGCAAACTTTGGATGAGGTTGGGACATAATCTTCCAGATCCCTTGGGGTAAAAGGCCCAGCTCCAAGCACTGCCAGCAGGTATTCTGGGAGAGAATGAAAAATGAGTTAACTGCTCCAAATTAGTAGCTAGAACTTCCCTTTCCCACCCCAGGGTGCTGGCTCCCAGCCTCGCTTGGCTGCTCTGTCCCTCAGCCCAGACCCTCACATGCTCAGTGCCACCCTTGCCCACAGCAGCGACTACCTCACATGTCCTCCAGACCTCTCTGGCCACACCTTACACCTTTGGCCACGCTAGATTGTTTCCTTCCTGACCAGTCCTCCTGCCATCTGCAGGCCTCTTGCAGGCAGCTGCAGCACCTATTCACAGCCAGCTCCAAGCCCCGTGACATCTGCACACCTTAGCTAGAGAACACAGCAGTCCCCACCCCTGGGGAGGACTCGCAGCCTCGAGGAGACAGCGGGCCGAACCTGCCCAGTATCACCGCTCAGTGGAAATTCTGGTCCCACAGGGACATCTCTGCAGGACCTGGGCCTTCCCTGCTGCGGGTCTGCACATAGCATGTGCTGTCACCTCTGAGAGCACACAGGCCCATCCAGCATGTTCATCCGAGGCATGTGGGAGGCACAGAGGAGGGAGGATGTGGGGCGATGGCCACTTATCTTATCTGGAAATGAGTACCCTGAGGCCTGGCCTTCTGCCCTGCAAGGTGATGCAGGCCCCATGGAATCCACACCAGTCCCAGGGCCGCTGCTGTGAGCTCACCAGCCAGGGCCTGGGCCAGAGCTATCTGCAAGCGGGGAGCTGCGAGGTCACGAGGGCCAGGCCTCCATCCAGTGCAGAGGCCAGGAAGGGTGCTTCTCTCAGCACTGAGTCACCCAGAGCCTCATGAGCAGGGGGTGGGACCAGAGGGTTCCCACGGTGGCTCCCTGGCTCAAAAGTCTGCACAGCAGGGCTCGCCTGCTGGGTCTCCAAGGCACCCTCCACCTTGGACACTGGGAAGCCAGGCTGCAGGCTGAGCCCAGCACCCACCCGGAGTGCTTGCCATGTTCTTTCCACTTGCCAGCCCACAGTTCCTGGGCTGCCAACCACCTCCCCATAGCAAAGTGTCTCGAGCCCCTGTCCTCTCCTCCAAGCATCGTAGTCTGAGGAAGGTAGTCCTGGTGCTGCAGGTCGCCATCCAAGGAGCAGCTTCCTCCCCAAGATTCCTCAGCCAGAAGTCTCAGGTCCTGAGCTCCTAATACCCCTGTCTGTGCTCCCTCACAGACCCCAGGACACCGCTGGGTGAGGTGGGGGCTCCCAGAGGCCAGGGCTGTGGGGGCCAACCTGGGAACAGGACAGTCAGTGACAGCCGTGCTACCCAAATGCAGAGCAGGGACACCAGCAGCTCCTGTCGCACTGAGACCTGAAGTCGTGCCTGGTGTGGGATTGGCACATGGGCAGGCACATACATGTGCACTCTCCCACACATGTGTACATTTACTCATACATAGAAGATGCGTGGGGGGCCTGCTTCCGGCTTCCCTGCAGGAGTCACTCAGCTGCCAGAAGCTCCTCCAGTTCTATCACGGGCTTGCGCACAGTCTCCAGACAGCACTGTCAGCTCCTGCTGTGGCCACCAAGTTACAAGGCCCTGAGAGAGCCGACACTGTCCCAGCCAGCACTGATCACATGCCAGACCTGCGGGAAGCCATCTGTGTTCCCTCAGGTCACAGAGCTCTCATCTTGTTGTGTGGGGACACCTCCTCTGCCAGCCAAGCGCACCCTTGCCTCCCTCTGCTCTGGTCTGAGGACCTGAGCGGCTCTGACACAATGACCCCACTGGGTTGCGTGACACTCTGAGAGGTGACACTCAGCACCACACTGCTGCCCATGGACTCTGATGCCACCAGGCCAGGCAGAACAATGACACAGGACAGCTGGTGTCAAAGTGGGTCTGCACAGGCTCTGGCTTGGCCTGAGGGTGGGAGGGGTAGGGTGTGACACACTTAGATGCTGTGGAGCGAACACACAAGCGTGGAATTCAGCCTCTGGAAGTGTGCCGTCCAGGGTTGCCAGCACATTCAGAGTTGAGCAGTCATCGCTCTCTACCTACAAGACATTCACACCACCCCTAGAGAGAACCCCACACCCTCGCCCATTTGCCTTGCCCCTCCCCACCCTACCCCAGGAACCACTGATCCACCTCTTGTCCCTGTGGATTCATCGTCTGGATCCCACACAGTAGAGTCACGCTGCATGTGACCCATGGTGACTGGTCTCTGCCACTCAGCTGCTCCAAACTCAACACGTGGTTGCTGTGTCAGGGCTTCCCGCCTCATTGTGCTAAACAGCATTTGCTCTGAGGAAGAAGAACCATTGCTCACCCCTTCTGCCACTGGCAGAAGTGTAGGCCAGTCTCACTTCCTTGCAGACAGTGGACATTGTGCTCACATGTTTATGTGTACAGAAGTTTTTATCTTTCTTGACTCGACCCCCAGGAGTGTGCATGAGTTGGCTTTTGTCACTGGATGAAATACCTGAGAAAAACAATTCAGCAGGAAAGATCACCTATAGCTCTAGGTTTCAGCCCATGGTGACATGGCCATGTGACTCTGTGGCTGCTAGACCCTGGGACAGGCAGCACAGGACAGAGGCCCAGAGCAGCATGGAGGAGGAGCAGGGGATAAGAGGTGCTCTTCTGTAAAGCCCCCAGGGACCGGCTTCCTCCAGTCAGGCACCACCTACGAATGCCATCTGCTGACAGTCAAGCCCTTAGCACGGGGCCTCAGGGCATGTTCAGATCCAGACTACAGCAAGGTGAAGTCACCAGACCATGTGGTGGCTCCATATCTAAAATTCTAAATGACCAAACCATCAAAGCGGACCAAAAACCTTTTCTCCCCCAGCTGTTCATGGGGCCCTTACGATCTCTCTGCCCACCACAGCCAGCCTGGCAGTGTGAGGTGGCATCGCATTGTTGTGAACTCAGCACAGATGGCTACAGATGCTGAGCACTGTCCCATGCTTCTACTGGTCTCTGCAGAGATTTCTATTCAGACCCCTTGCCTACTCTCTGGGTGTTGGCCTTTTGATTACTGGGTTCCTGATAGGTTCTACATATAAGTCAAAATGTCCCAGTGCCTCACCTTAAGGCTGTGAGGAGAGCCATCTGCTGGGGGCTCTTGCCCACCCCCACAAGCCCCAGGGCCCAGAAGGGGGGAGAGCGAGGCCTCAGAAAATGTTTGCAAACATTTTCTTCATTCTGAGAATTGCCCATTCATTTTCATGATGGTGTCATTTGCAAATATTGAGAAAGTCCAATAGTCTGGTTTTTTTCTTTTTTCATTTGTGCTTTTGGTGTCAGAACTAAGGAACTATTGATCAACCCGTTCCCCACGTTGCAAATGGACAGTGAGGACTCAGCATTTCTGCAAAGCACCTGGCATGCCATAGGCACTCACTGACTGCTGTGCGGCTGCTACATCACCATTATCAGTAACATCGCCACACCCACCACCATCACCACTATCACCACCATCACAGCCACCACCACCACCATCACCACCACCACCACCACTATCACCACCAACAACAACACCATCACGACTACCACCGCCACCACCACCATCACCATCCCATAGTCACTGTCACTATTTCTGTCACCATTTCATCACTGTCCCCTCTGTTCAGACTCCTGGCCCTAGAAACCCACCATGCAGCTTTGAGGCCCAGAGCAGCAGCCACTTGCTGGAGCTAAGTGTGCAGCTGGGCCTCGCCCTCCCCTCTCGTGGGCCCTGGGGCTCGGGAGGCCTCCCCTAGCAGATGGCTCTCATGGCCTTGAGGTGAGGCACTGGGACATCCACAGTCCTTTGTGTTCACTTGCCATCAGCAAAGCCACTCAGAGAATCTTTCAGCAATAAACAAAACTGCATTTTTTGACAGTGGATGGAAAATGATTCATAGGAAATTCACATTCCAAGTGTGCTGTCCCAGTCGCTATTAAGCGAGTCGAGTTTCCGTGTGGCATCCAAGAAGGCTGTGGCTTCTTGCAGGAGGATGACGCCATCTGTGGGGAGCTGGCATGGTGCCTGAGGCCTGGAGACTCTGGGGGACCCTTGACACACTCTCTGCAGCTCTCACAGTTGTGCTGGACACATCCACACTCGGAACAGCCTCAAAGCAGAGAGTGGCCAGGGCGAGGGCCTCACAGCATTGCTGGACGCTGGACCTTAATCTGATTCTGAGTTGCAAATGGGCACCATCTCAGGAAGACAAAGCCTATGACAGGAAGAGGCCATGATGGCAGCAGGGTTGGCACTTGCATCCATGGGGTGAGAAAGGCGCTGGTGCAGGGATGTAGGGAATGTGGCAGGATTCCTACCAGGCCAGCGCTCATGGTCCCCAGCACTCCACAGGGTACCACACCTACCCCCCAGGTCTGCAACATCCTAAAGCCAACCTGTTACCCTACTCCAAAGGAAGAAGTCAAGGCCTGGCTTGTCCCTGGAGTCTGGGCACTGAGACCAAGTCTTCCCCTCCCCTATAGGGGTTTGGCATAAGCCCAGCAGGTTCCTCCTGCAACTGGTCTTGGGGCAGCCACTGGGGGTGACATAGTATCACAGTACACCCAAGAAGTCACCCTCAGAATTCACACCAAAGCCCCTTACTCCCAGAGGAAGCCAGGTCCCAGACCAGGTGTGGCCCCGGAGCCCAGAGGGCATGACAGCTGCAGGAGGCTCCAGGTTTGCTTGGTCCAGAGAGTGGCCGTGGTGAGTCACAGTTTGCAACACCTCCTTCCGTCAGGTGGGTACAGAGACAGGGCGGTCCAGAGAGCAGAAGGTTCACACCCCCGTAGAAGGGAGGCATTTCTATTTGTCCTCCAAGGTGGACCACAATCTCGAACTGTTACTGAAGATCCCAGAGGAAAGGAAAACTTGAGGAAGCCAAGCCCCTGCCACACTAAGTGTGGGTGGGGGGTAGAATGTCCCTGGAGGCAGGGGAGATGGAGTAGGCGCAAAGCAAAGGCAGGTGGAGGCAGGTGGAGGTCGAAGAGCTCTGTGCTATGAAGGCTACTCCTTTGCCTCTGACACTAAGCATTTAAGTGATGCCCACTTATTTTGCACACAAAGTGAGCCCTGTGGATGTGTGTGGCACCGAGATCACATGAACTGCATGCCCACTTAGGTGGTGTTGTCCCACTCCTACATCCTGGTGTGGACCCTGTGTCCCTGAAATACCTTCCTGAGGAGAGTCCCTGGCCACCAGGCACGTCGCTAAGTGGGGCCACAGCTACTCTTCATTGCCTAATGTTGACTTCTTGTCACCCCAGGCCACTTGCTTCTGCAGATGACTCAGCAGAGGATGTCTTGTGCCTGCGCTTGCCTGCTCCTCAGTTCCCCAGTGGAACTGTCACTCATACGGAACTCCTGCCTCGGGGGTGGGTGCTGCAGATCTGAGGCTATGGGTCTGAGCAGCTCACACCTGTGGGCAGGGCCTGCTGCTCCCACCCGGGCACAGCTGTACACGCCCCATGGGAGAAGGCAGTGCCAAAGTCTAGCGCCATACAGGCCCAGGCGTCTAGAAACCTTGCCCAGCGCAACCCACTTCCTGTGAGGAGGAAGAGGAGGATGCCAAAGAGGCTGTCTCCATTCCTCTTCTGTCAGGAATGAATTACATGGTGTGATGGTGAATAAATAAAGTGGCCACAGAAGGGGACAGCTGCTCAAGACAGCCAGGCAGTCATGAGGTCGCAGCACAGAGCAAGCACAGCCCATAGAGCCTGGAGCAGTCACTGTTGCAGTGGGAGGGGGGACTGAACTGTGACCCTGAGCGTGGGAGCCAGGCCAAGATGTGGCTCAGATGAAGACCCTCCTGCACTAGGTGGGCCTAAAACACAGAGACGGCCACAGAGGCAGGAAAGGGGGCCGTGCAGCTACGAGCCCTTTCCTACCGCAGTACGGGAGGTGGGGACAAGGGCCAACTGAGAAGGCCATGTTGCTGGCTTGGGGGCTTTGTGGAGGCTGGGAGGCGGCAGGGCCTGGGGAGATGGTGCAGGACTGGCCTGTGTGCAGACTCAACAGCCCCTGGCCCCAAGGGCGGCCCTAGGACTGGCGCTCCCGCTGGACTCAGGCCGATCCGCCCCGGAAACCACGGCACAGACTCCTTCTGGGCCGGAAACTGGTCCTCTGGTTCAGTTCTGGGGATTCATGTCCCTGTGAGTTTCTCCCAACTGCGTTAGCTTGCTGTGGACCCTCCCGCCGTGGTGGTCACCTCTCCGTGTCATTTAAACTGTCCCTCTCTCCTTGAGCAAAGCCCCCACCCGCAAGGGCCGTTATTGCCTTAGAGCTGAGTTCTCTTCCTTTGGGGGAAGCCACCTCCGCCTCACACCCTGGACCCGTGTTCTGGGCAGCACGCATTTCCGGGTCTGGTTTGCCCTGCTTGCTGGTCGCTCTTCAGCCAGTGTGCGATTTGCATCCCAAAAGCTAACGGCAAGAAGGCAGCTTCCGAAGCCCAGTGCGGCCTTGGGCAACCTGGCCTGTGGCTCCAGGCCTTTGCTGCAGGCTGCCTCTGCCGCGCTCTGCCCCTGCGCTCCTTGTTCCTCCCAGGTTGGGAGACCGCAGTGGCTCTGGACCTGTGGGACTCATGTCTTCACCCAACATGAGTGATCTTTGGGGTGCAAAGATCACTTCCCTAGCTTTTATTAGAGAACGGGAAGCCTGGAGCAGAGCTGCCCACTAAGGCCTGAGATGAGACGTGCTCGGCCAGGCTCTCAGGAGCCTGGTCCCCACCTCTGGCTGGGCGTGGCTCTCTGGGCTGTGGCTTCCATGGACAGCAGGGAGTCTTCCTTCCATGAAAAGTGGGACCTTCGCTCTGAACCTTGGGAAATGCTCTGTAGAAGCACCACGGCACAATCAAGGGCTGGGGGTGCAGGGGTGCACTGCACCCAGCTCAGCCCTGAGGGCCCCGCGCATGTCCTTCTGATCACTGGTGCTTAGCAGGTTAAAGCAGCACAATCTTACAACCACCTCGGGGCAGGCTCCCATGGGCCCAGGAAGACCTGCTCCCACTCCTGAGGCTCCCTGTCCTCTACTTCAGAGTCAGCTGCACCTGTCACTGCGCCTGAGTAGCCATGTGGAGGCGAGAACAAGGCCTGCTGCCCTGGATGTGGTGAGACCGAATGAGACTGTCCTGTGAGGGTCTTTGGGCAGTACAACAGAAGCTGAGAGGTGCACACTCCGTGTGTGTATCTCAGGCGTGCTCACCTGTCTCAGGCAGGTCCTGTTTCAGGTGTGCTGTCCACCTCAGATGTCTCAGGCACTGCTGCATTGCCTGCCTTACCCTACTCACAGGTCATCCCCTTGAGTCAAGCGTAGGCCCCTCCAGCCCTTCCCTAAGGAGAAAGCACCCCGACAGACACACCCACAGCCTTCTCTGTACTGACCTCTTTTCTCCTGTCCCTGAGGACACCAGTTTTAATGGACTGGGGTCACCCTGCTCTAAGGTGGCCTGGACTTCAGCTGACTATGTTGCCAAGTTCCAAGTAGGCATGAACTCTGGGGACACTGAAGATAGGCACAACGTCTGAAAGGGCAAGTAGAGACTGAGCCCTGGAGGCCTGGGGGTCACTTGCATACCGGAGCCCCCAAGACCAGCCCAAAGGCTTGGCTGCAGAGCCAAGTGCCTGCGCCTCCTCCTGGACCCTCTGTGGGGTGGGGCGCATCCTACTGGAGACTGAGCCTGGGAAGGGCTCTCCTCCTGCCCCTCCTGGTACTCAGCCTCTCAGCCTCCTGGCATGGATCCTGCCAGTCTGGGGCTTTAATCAGGATGTCCCCGCCAGGCTGTGGGACGGCTCACTCCTGCTAATGATGATGCCTGATGCCACCGTGTCACCTTACAAAGTGCTTTCCCAGCCCGGCCTGTACTGTCCCCAGGGTTCCGGGGAGGAGGGGCATTTCCAGAAGCCTGGCTGCAGTGGCTCTCCAGGGAGGGCTTCTCTCAGGCTTCCTGCAGCACTGCTCAGCTTGGGAGAAGTCCACACCTGACCTTCAGGGCCCCGCCCTGTGGAACTCCAGCAGCCACACCTCCCTGTGTTGCGATCTTGCTGTGAGGACCACAGGCCCAGCTCACACCCTCTGGGGCCATGCTGTTCTCCTTCCAGAAGGAAAGGAAGGGTCGCCTGGCACACCCAGGAAGTCAGTCCACAGGACAGGAGCAGTGGCAGTGGCAGCAGGTGGACATTAGGGCCACAGTCCACATAGCCAGCTTCCTGCCTGTTTCCACGGCAGCTTTGGGGCTATGTGTGGAGCAGCCCCTGTCCCAGGTAATCCCTGAATGCATGGTTTGGATCTCAAAAGCTGCCACATGGCTGTGCTCAGAGTGTGAATCCATCCCATGATGTGTAGGGAACAGACAGGGCTGGGCCCAGCACGGGTCATGTCTTCACCTGCTGCAGGATTGACCTCCCTCATCATAGTGCTTAAGACTGGTTGACTGCCAGTGTGGTGGTACACACCTGTAATCCCAGCACTTAGGAGGCTGAGGCAGGAAGATCACATGAAACCAGCCAGCTCGTAGCGGGTTCAAGGCCAGCCTGACCTGCATAGCAAGGCCTTGTCTCAAAAAAAGAGGGGGGCTGCTTCCCACCACACCTGAAAACTAGGGAACTACTCCTGAGCACAGTCCCATCTCACCTGAAATCTGGAAGGCCCAGGGGACCTCAGAGCATGAAGCCTCTGCTGTCTTCTGATTGAGAAGACCAGGGTCAGGTGGCAGCTCATGAGGGAGGACAGTGATTGCTCTCAAGGGGTGGCACAGGGACTGTTCCCACATTCAGGCCAGAAGCTGCAAGGGGCAGAGAATCACCCTGGTCTGCCCCATGGGAAGCCAACCACACACAGCTTTCCTGGCCTGTCTCTCAAGCATCCAGTAAAGATCTGAGAGAAGTTGTTGCACTGAGCTGTCCTTGGAGCCTCAGGCAGTGTGCGCTCGCCTCTCAAAGCATGTGGTTATGCAACCACCACCACCCTGTAATTCCAGAGCATGTCGTCATCTCCAAAACAAACTCATGCACACGTGCGTCACCCTCACCCAGCTCCTAACAACCACTAACGGCTCCCTGTCCTGGGCATGGGCTTCTTCTGGACATGCCACGTAAGCCAGATTGTATATGTTTGGCTCTGTCCTTCAGCACCAAAGCCACAAGGTTGGTGGGCAGTGTTCTGACCCTCCCCTGGCGGGAGCTCCCCCCACCCCGCACTGGGACCCTATTGTCTCCGCATGCACCCTGAGGTGTGTACAGGCTGCTGCTTTGCACGCGTGCACACAAGCCCCAGGGGCTGTTCATGCTTCTCTGGGACACACACCTTGGAGTGCACTCTGTGGCCCTTGGGCAGCCGTAGTTGGCACGTCTCCCATGGCCTCTGCACCCTTCACACCCGGGCCAGTGCGGTCATGGCTTTCCCATGTCTCTGACAACCCGTGACAACCCATGCTGTTCTGCAGGACTCTGGGCTGTGACTCACCTTCCCCAAGGCTCCCATGGTGAACACTGCTCTCCCTGCCTGCCTCATGTCAACGAGCCTTCCACGCTGCCACGCCAGTACAGGTGACCTGTGCACACTGCAGACCTGGCCCTGTCACACTGCAACGTGTTCATTTCCCTCTTTTTCTTGACAGTGGCCTTGTAGGTCTTGGAGATGTTCCACCACATGGCTTTCTTCGGTAGCTCACACTCCAGGAAAAGAAGTAGCTTGACCCAGTCCGCTCTCAGTGCCCTGAGAGATCCCAGGTGCGGGCAAGCTCCCTGCAAGGCTTTGGGAAGCCCATGACCTCTGAGGAAGTGAAGACCGAGACCGGCTGGCTCCAGGACAGGGCCACTCTGTGATTGATGGGCAGTGTCTGCCTTGCACTGGCTGGAGTTTGCTGGCACATGCTCCTCTGTCCACGGTCCCAGTCCTCAGGGGACACTGTCTCTCAGGTGACAGCTATGGTTTCATCCCCATTCAAGACATCTTCCAGCCCCACCCCACACTGTCTTAGACTCTGCCTTCCCTGGACTTGCCCCTTGTCACAGAACACCTAGCCTCATGGTAGCTACCGTGGGGGCTGTGAGTTCAGAGGAGGGGACGAGGAGCCAAGAGTGGTGCCCAGGTCCCAGGCCTGCAAGCACACCCTGATGAGAAGCAAAGTCACGATGAGAAGGTGCATGCAGGTTTTGGTCAGGGCCAGTGGATGCCACGGACCCCAACTTGGGAAAAGCGTATGAGTTGGCTGAAGTGAGGGCCTTCCTAGCTGGGAGAGCACTCTGGCCATACTGGATGTCAGGCTTTGGCGACAGACAGAGTGTGCACCTGTGGTTTGAGGCCCTGGCTTGAGGCAACTTCTGTGAAAGCCATGGGGCACTAAAATTCATGCACTGGCGACCTCTCTGTATGCCTTGAGCAGAGTCCCTTGGCTGGAGAAGAATCTAGCGCACATGGGCATGTGGGGCTCACGTCCCCTGGGAGGCGAGCACCTGTCTCCCCTGCAAGGGCGGTCAGCCTCCAGGCGCATGAGGCAAGCATTCTTCTGAAAGCACCGCAACCCCACCCCACTCTCGTCCTGGCTTGAGAGCCACCCCAGGCTTATCTCTGCCCAGGCTGGGCCATGTACCCACTCAGCAGTGTTCCAGTAACAAGCCTTCATCCAGGCAACGGGGTGCACTTGTAACTCTAGCACTTTGGGAGGCTGAGGCAGGAAGAGTGACAGTTCAAGCACTGCCTGGCAACTGATTTATCTAGACCTGTCTCAAAAATCAAGAAGGCTGGCAATGTAGTTCAGTGCAAAGACCCTGGGTTTAACCCCCAGCACTTCAACCTATCAGGCAATCAGTAGTAATCAGCTGTCTGCTAGAGTCCTGAACCCTGAGGCAGATGTGTCTTGCCTATGTCTGTGCCGCTTCTTTACCCTGAGACATCTGGGTCGGAGTAGATGAGGGTGTGATGGCCTCCAGCTTGGTTACATGGCAGGACAGTGAGCACGAGGCCACATAAGTGACAGCTGCTGTGTGGTATGTGGCCCCAGTCCTAGGCAACTCAATGAGTCTCTGAGGTGCCTCTGCCACATGAATGCTACCCCCAACAGCCTCCTGCTCTGTCCCCAGGGCTGTATCCACACCATCACTTGCAGAATGACAGCCCCAAGAACCACAGTGGGCAAGAGAGGGGTGGGGTTGTAGGTGCGAAGCTGGACATCCCCAGGCATGCCCACCTCTCTCCTGGGAGCTGGACCTTTGAGTGCCTTGGCCCAGTAGAGCAGGGTTGGTCTGCTAAGCCTGGTTTCCAGATGTGGAGACGAAGCTCAGAGAGGCCGCATGTATGCCAGGTCAGGAGGACAGAGCTGGAATGCAGTCAGTGCAGAGGGCTTCCTAAACCTGACCAGCTGGGGGCTCCCTGGGATCACGCAAGGGGCTGGGCAACCTCCAGCCCCTTGAACACAGACTACCAACTAACCGCAGAGTGGCATGGGCCCCTTTGGCCCCACCCCGTGTTGGCAGAGCGCTGCACTTAGCACCTACCCAGTGAGAGACGGCGGTGCCAGCCAGGGCCCAAGGACGGGGAAGGCAACATGCAACATACAACATACAGCCATGAGGCTTGTGGGCAGCTATCAGCCCTGACAGAGGGGGAGACTAAGTGGGCCAGAGGGTGGCAGGGCTGGGACGAGGAGCCCAGAGGTGGGTCGGGCTGGCCAGAAGACCAGCACAGTTTTCCTTAGAAGGAAAAGCACAAGGCCGAGTGAGGCCAGGCCCAGTGGGTTGGGCATGGGCATGACACTTCTCACATGCTCCTTCCCTGATGACCCTGGGGTCTGACAGTGGAGTCCAGATCCCATGGTGGGGGTGAGACCCAGCTCCGAGCACCCAAGTGGTCAGTGTGGAAGTCAGAGCCAAAAAGGCCATGCCCTGAATCTGGCCCAGTCCCCAAGCCCATGGAGAAACGGAACGTAGGCGCTGGCGGGGCCCAGGAGCTCAGCCCATGGGGCGTGCGAGGCAGGGCCCACAGAAGCAGGATCTTTGGGACAGAGGCACCGAGGCCATGTATGGCACTGGGCCTACATGGAGAGTGGTGGGCCCCCGACCTCTCCTGTCCAGGGGCTCCCCCTGGGTGTCAGCGCCACATGCAGTCTGCGGTGGAGTCTTCCTTTCTGGGTTTCTTCCATAACCCTTTAAAGATGTGGTGTTCCTCTTAGCTGGCAGGGCTTGTACAGAGGCCTGGGGTCCTGCTGATGCCCCAGCCTGCTCCCCATCTCCCTCCTCTGAAGAGCCCAGGACTGGAGATGCCCACTGCAGGGCATGGGGAAGCCTGCTGTGGGCCCCACTGCCCACTGGACACACTGAGCATGCAGAGGGGCTGGAGCTGTCCCCCCACGCTCTGCCAGTGGTCTTGTTAGGTCCCCACTGCATCCACCCTAACTCCAAGACCTGGGGCAGGTCCAGGGCAGTACAGGGCCACCAAGACCCAGGACTCTGGGCAGGGGGCAGAGGCAGAAACAAGTCCTTCCCGCCCTGGGCTCAGCCAGAGGGCCTGAGTTACCTTCTCCTGAGAAAGCTGAAAGGATAGGGGAGTCAGTGCCCAGCTCCAGCAAGACTGGCAGAGGAGAGGGCAGCTATGTGCCACGTCATAGGGCCTGGCAGCAGCCATCTGTGCCCAGCAGGCCCTGCTTTCTGGAGTCACCTCATCCATGCTGTGGGCGCCCGGTCCTGCTCTGCAGTGGATGGCCACACATGCCTGTGGCCTGGGGCACCCCAAGGAACAGAACTGGTACCCCAGCCACATGGCCCACCCCAAGGAGCAGCAGGGAGCCAGGAGACCCAGGAGGAAGTCAGCCAGAGAAACCCTGTAGCACGATTTTACTTCTGTTTTCTGCTGTAGTGAACAGAGGAAAGAGCTGTGAGCCCTAAGCTTAGGAAGTTAATGCGTTTAAGGAGGAAAATATTATTTCTTCCTAACACACTTAGCAGCAGCCAGGGCACAGGGCCTCTCGATCTGGCCCCCGTTAGGGCTGAGTCTGGGCCATACGCCAGGCCTTTGCACTGCCAGCCATCCTTCCCCCTTACGCCATCCCCAGACTTCCTTCCACAACCCTCATGCTCTACCAGAAGCATCCACAGCTCCTCAGTGAGGAGGGACGGCTCAGAGGTGGCAGGGACCCGTGTGGCCCTACAGGAGAAGTGTTTCATGTTTTCGGTAGAAGGGGCTGTCTGTCCCACAGGCTCAGAGATGGCTCAGAACCCCCGGGGTACTTAGTGATAAGTCAGGCCTGAGACGAAGCTTCCGTTTCCTCAAAGCTGGAGGGCCTGGGGCCAGTGTCCTGCCAGAGCCCTGAAGGTCACTGTTAGGTTATGACTACATGTTCCCCAAAGCCTCATGCATTCATAGGTGGAGCTTTCAGAGGTGGCTGAATCTAGGGCAGTGGCGGTGAACTTTTTAGAGACAACTTCTCAAACTGCAATATAAAACCCATTTGTTTATTACAAAATGCCAGCACTGCAATTAAACCTAAATACTGAGGTTTTGGTTTAGAAAAAACAACTCATACATTAACATCTTTTGTTTTAAAAGAAAATCAATAACTGAGCTTTCAATAATACAAAAGCCTGATAGGGCACACATGCCACAGGTTTGCCAACACTGATCTAGGGTGTATGATACTGGAATACGGGCGTGTGGTAAGTACATCAATCCACTGACTGATTTAGCGTGGCTCTGGGCGTGGGCAGTAGCATATCTCTTCCTGGTTGTGACTGCACCAACCAGTAGGCTTGTGGCCTGAATGGAATAAAAGGGAAAGGAAGGCGCGTTGCTTGTTGCCTCTCCTGCCACGGACTGTCTCACCTCTGTGACGCCTCGCCACGCCACCCTGCCTTAGAGCCAACTGACTATGGACTGAAACCTCTACAAACTGTGAACTAAAATAACTCTCTCCCCTTAACTTTGTGGGTATCAAGTATTTTGTCCTGGTAATAAGGAAGTAGCTAAGACAGCTTCCAGGGCCCTCCATACCACCCAGAGCAGATGTCATTAATCCGTCACAAGCTCACACCACTAGGCCTGATTGGACCCTCGAGTCCTCTCATCCCCACCCTCCAGAAGCCTGCAGAATATGGCCTGGCTCAGGGTGGAGCTGCTTCTCCTCCAAATGCGTCCATGAGGATGTATGCACTGGTTCTGTACTGCTGCTAACGCAAGCAATGACACAGGGCCAGCAGTGAGGCCACGGCTCGTGGGAGCTCACCATCTCTGCCACTTTTCTGTAAATTGAGGCCTGCTCTGAAGTCGAGAGTCTAAGAGCCATGGGGCTTGGTCAGCCTCCCCTCTGCCTGGTGCCCACACTGCACCCTGCCTGCCTTCTGTCCCCGAGCAACCCACGCAGTTCTAGATCCACAATCTAGCTCATGTCCAGTGACCCTTGCCTGAGCACAGAGCCCCAAGGTGCAAGAGCCGTGATGCCGGCCCAGTGATGCCACAGGGAGGCTTGCTTCCTTTCCATGAAGAGGTGAAATCTCTCAACCTAGGAAGGAAAGATCAAAGCAGCATGCCAAGGTCCTTAATACCTGGGGTCAAAAGAAATCTCCCCTGTAAGATGGTGCAGAAGAAAGAAATCTGTCGCTCTCAGCCACAGTACCAAGCAAGTGCTGTCACCACGGGAGAAGCCTTTCATTCAAGTGGCTGAAAGGGAAAGCAGCACCCCAGGGTGCACAGCGTGCACCATCGCAGGCATCCCAGGGGACGTGGAGGACATGTGGACACTGAGAGCCCTCTGGGAGTCCCACTGCCCTTGCGTCCAGGGGCTCTGCCTTCCTTCTCTCCAGTTTTACAGGCATCCTTGGCTAACCACCACGTCCTGTTCCTGTGACCAGGCCATAAGTAAGTTAGTTGCTAAATAAGTGATCATATATAGCGTGTACATCACAGTATTCAGAACAAAGAAATGGTCAAAGCAAACTCCAGCTAAATGGCTCTGCTTTTATTTACATAATTCTTCATGTAGTACTCTAACAAACAACAGAACATACAACTATACAGTATAATCAGCAAAAATTACAGTATAAACAAGGTATACTGTACAAAAAGGATATTGATGTTCAATAAACAAGATGTGCAGAACTGTACAAAAACAAAAAGAGATGTTAAGTCCAAAAGTTGTTAAACAAGTAACATCTGTATTGGATTTTGAGCTGTACCAGTCAGCTACTGCTTTGTAACAAGTAGCCACCCAGCTCAGGAGCACACAGGAATGAATGTGTGCGTCTCCTCCTGCTCAGCTGGATGGTTCTGATCTGGTTCATGCGCAGTCGAGCTGGCTGCCCACCAGGGGCTCACATCAGCTCTGCCCCACAGGACTCTTACAGGGCTCAGTCCCAAGGCTACAGGGCTCGCTTCTCTCCTGGCAGGGTCAGGGACTTGCAAGGATGAGTGGTAAGACAGCAGCCAAGGCTTCTGAACTGGCTCAGGTGACACAAGGCACCAGGTGTGGGTGGGACTGGGAGAGCAGACAGCTGCTGCCAAGGTGATTCGCTCATGGCAGGGGTCCTGGCCTCAGGCCCCCAGCATTCAGGAGGCCAAGTTCTGGGCAGGCTGCGCCTGCTGCCCTGGCCCTCGCAGGATGTTTCCCTGTTCCTTGTAACCCTTGGAGAGCATCCTGGACCCGTGGGAGGGCGGTGCTCTGCGGAGGGCCTCCACCTGACCTCTTTCCTCTCCCGCACGCTGGCCCCGCACTGACCACCACGGCCTTGGGAGGTCGTGAAGGCCAGTGACTGGCCTCACAGAGGCCAGGGCCAGGCAGGACTCCTCCCTTGTCCTTATCCTTGTCTCCGCCTGTCCATTCTCAACCCATCCTGTTGTGCCAGTTCCCAGATCCTAGCCACGGCCTGGAGGCTACACAGGAAAATGGTGTGTCTGTTCCCATTATTCTTGGCTGAGACTGCAGCACGAGGGGTGGGGTTTTGGAGCAGCTTCCTGTGAGCACTAGCTTGGATTTCTGGCTAAAGTGCCGAACTTAGCAGCCGACAACATTAAAAAAGAATTTTTATTCCATTTCTACTCTTTCTTCAGCAGTCCCCGGCAGACGTCTCTAGGGACAGGAATTCCTGGCTCTATCCCAGCCCTTTTCTCGGCTTCCCCTGGGAAGGGGACCCCTGACTGCCCAGGGGCTGAACCCAGGCAGGGCCAGCTCTGGGGAGAATTCAAAGCCCTGAGGGGAGGGCCCTGCTTGTGCCCCAGCCTCAGCACAGGCACCTCCTGAAAGGGGCTGCCATCTGGCTGGAGGGTCTCTGCAGCTGGCCCAGCTGTCACCTTCCAGCCCAGCACAGGACCGTGCTCCTCCTGCAGAAGGGGCTGACAGGCCACAAAAACCATGCAGGCCGCCGCTGGGACTCAGAACTGGGACTCTCCAGGACCCCAGAACCAGACTGCCACATCAAAGTTCATGGGACAAGCAGGAGAAAGGGACCTCCTGCCAAGGACTTAGGCAGGTCCTTCCAGAGCCCTGCTGGTTGACATGGGCCTGTTAGCACCCCGCACCCTGCCCAGAACCCTGAACCCTCCAAGCACCCAGCCAACAGTCCTCCCTACCATCTACCCTTCCTATTGCCATTTGGGGCAGCCTGTAAGAGCCTTGCTTGGCAGCAGCATGACCCAACACTCCCTGACTCTACTCCCAAGGAGACTGAGCACACATTTTCCTGACTCCACCGACTCTACTCTTCCTCTGGCTGCCCTGACTAAGGACAACATTTGTGGCCAGTACTGGCCCCTGGGCTACCTGCATCTCCCTGCAGGGTCTCCAGCACCTTTGGGATCATTGCTATGGCTACACCTCTTCACCTATCTCCACCACACTCGAGCATGCCTCAGTTCACGTGAGCCACACCATGAAGACCCATGTCAGACCAACCCACACCCACAGTCTGGACATCAGGACATAGACACAATGTCCTCTGAGGCCACTGTTCCATCCACAGCATACTCCTGCCATCCCCAGCCCCTGAGAACTAGGACAAACTAATGGTTGTGACCATGAGGCAGAGGGTGGTGGTGGGGTGAGGAACGGTGCTGACCATCCCTGTCACCCACACCTGCCCTCCAGGTGTGGCAGTCACCAAGGGCCTCCTGGTGGTGCTGTCTGGAGTCCAGGACCTGGCATGGATCCAGGAACCTCCCTAGGCTATGCCACACCTGGCACCCAGCTCTCCTGGTAAAGCCACATGGTGCCATGCAGGCCCCATAGGCCCTAGCATCTCCACATGTACATGTGTGTTTCACATGTGTCTCGCGTGTGCATGGACTCCTCTCTCCTAGCCCCAGGATGCTGCTGAGCCAGAAGATAGCCCAAGTATCAGTGCCTCCCTAGACACCAAGACCAGGCATGCACAGCCTCCCAGATCCCTGCTTCCCTTGCTTCGCTTGGAAAGAGCTGCAGGCCATTCCACTGTGCCAGGAGGCTGCTGATCCCAGCCATGTGGAAAAAGGCATGATCAGCTGCTTGTCCCGCACTGGCCAGGAACTCGGGCCCAGAGTCCCCGAGCCAGCAAGCAGCACCCCCACCAGCTGCATGAAAGGGGGCAAGGCCAAAGGATGATGGACAGATGGGAGCTCCTGAGGCAGCAGCCAACAGCCCACACATGCATGCACACAAACACATGGAGCACATGTGTGTTACAAATGACACATGTGCAATGCTTATGCACCCTACACATGCACCCCATACAATGTATGCCACACTACTATACACTCACACTCACACATTTGCACAATGTACCCCACACATGCACCTAAATACCTCTAAAGGGACCCCATCATGTCCTGAGGGCAGCGGGTACCCTCTAGACAGCCTCATGTGACAAACTTCATGTTCCAAAATGTCCCTCTACCCCTGCCCAGGGGTGGCATGTAGAGATGCCTCAGTTTCCACAGCAATGAGGGACAGCTGTTCCACACCCAGCCTCCAGAGATGCCCAGCTGGTGGTGTCTCCCTCCGGGAGGCTCTGCTGCCGTGACCTTCTCCCATCCACTCCCTCCTCACGTCCCCCTGTGTCCAAGTGCAGCTCTAGCCATGCAAGGACCTAGACACACCATGTCCCACCACAGGGCCAGGTGTCACCCTCAGCCAGGCCAGCGGGGGGAGGGCAGACGCTGCTCCCTGCTCAGCCTCAGCTGACCCATCAGCTTCAGGTAGCTGGGTGAGTCACCTTTCCAACACAGGCTTCAGTTTCCCCTTCTGTGAGGTAGCTGAGAAGCCTGTGGCCCACAGAATGATGGCGCTACAGACACCTGTGGTCTAATCTCAGGACCAGCAGCTCTGTCCTTGTGCGTGGAAAGGGATAGATCCTGAGGTGGGGATCATCTAGGGACACACAGTCCTCACCAAGGCTCTCCAAACTTAGAGGACCCCTTGGGCCAGAGGGAGGCCCAGGGGCTGTGCCATCGAGTCTCAGAGGCTGTGCCATCAGTGCTGAGGATGGAGGGGTGCAGGCCCAGGGAAGCAGTGGCCGCGGGAAGCCAGAAAGAGCCCAAGAGCCACCGAGGAACCAACCTGCCACACCCTGCGGGCGACCTGGCCTGAGGACGTTGGACTCCTGCAGCTGGGGACAGTAACCTATGTGTGTCATGGGGGAGGGGACTTCACTATAGCCCTGGGACCTCACATACCTGGCACAGCTCTGACTTAGGGTCAGCATCATGACCTTGACAGAAATGATGTCATCAGCAGGTGAGGGCAGGGGCTTATCGGGGCTGTCACTCCAGGAGCTTGGGGACTGGATGACACGCATGTGCACTGTGGGTCATCCCTGCCCACAGCCCACCTGGGGCCATCTGGTGGGGTCCTCTGCCAGCTGGTGACCCTGGGACCAGAGCACTATCCTCAGCCAGCCAGGACAGGGGACACTGCGGGCAGGGACTTCTGAAACCTCCCTCAGCTCCTCCTGGACCCTTGTGATGTTGCTGATGAAACTTGAACCACAGCAGCAGCCTCAAATCACAAGGCCCCAGTCCTGGGAGCTGGAGTGGGGCCTCTCTCAAACTGGTGGGGCCTGCGATGTCCTGGATTTGCCTAGGAAAGGTCAGAGGTGGCAGCTGATGTCGAGTCACTCTGTGTAGGACCAGCACCTGTCCCTGTCATCACAGATGGGTTTTGAAATTGGATCACCACTGCCTGTGCAGTGGGAACAGAGCCTTGCTCCGTGGAACACTGGCCACACCACCACTCCACAGCACAGAGGACCACTGCTGATGACAGCTGCTAGTGTCGTGCAGTATGTTCCCAGAACAGGTGGCTCCACAGCCAGAGCAGAAGCGTGGCCACAGGGGACGGGGACCAGCGAGGAGCAGCCACTGAACAGGACAGACCTCCACTTCAGGTGACTTAGGAAGACCGGTGAGCACATGGACGTGGCTTTGGCACAACACCGCCCCTCACAGATTGGGTTCCTGGGAACAGCCGTGTGAAACAGGTTAAGTGAAGGACTCTGCGGGAGGCCCAGGAGAAGGCACCAGCCCCGTGCACAAGGGCAAGAAGGACCCATGTGGGACTCACAGGCTCACTTCGTAGCCCCACCTTGGGGAACTCCCCCGGTGTGGACCTCGGTTTCCCTGTGTTTCAGTGGTGAGGAGTGCAGGGCCGATTTCACACCATGCTCAGGAGGTGTGGGGGTGAGCAAAGCTGCTGTGGGAGTGGCCCGTCACCCCCAGGCTCATGGCAGCCCCAAGACTGCCAGAGGGTCCCACCACTGTGAGGGAAGGAGCTGGGGCTTGGGGGGTCTCAGTCTGGCCCCACAGCTGTCTTCACATCAGCAAGTCGCAGCCCAGGCCCTGCCACCCCTCCACAGCTTGGCCCATGGCCTGACCTCCTGCGTTGCCTCACTGGACTGCCAGCCCAGAGCTTCAGCCTGGGGATCTGCATCCGCCACACACTTATGGGTGGGCCACAGTTCAGAGGTCAGAGGTATCCTGGATGGGGCTTCAGGGTCAGATCCCAGCCCTGTGTCCCCTGCAGGCTGGGCCTCCTGGGGAGGCAGGCATGGTAGTGGGGTCCAAAGGCTATGCTCCCCCCAAAATGAAAAAGGGTGTGCCCTGTGAGCACCTGGGCCCCTCAGTGTGTACCTATGTGTACCAGAGCATCCCTGTGTGTGTGTGTGTGTGTGTGTGTGTGTCTCACATGGCCAGGATGGAACAGCGTGGGTCCCCCCTCTTGCTGGTAGCTGCATCACACAAAACAAGCCTCTAGAAGCTCCTGCTGTGAGATGCTGCCGGGCGGCTGCTCTCCTCTCAGCCTCCCCACCTGCGCTGGGAAGAGGTGGTGTGCAGGGCAGTGAAGGTGCAGGCTGGATCTGCACAGCTGTCCCCACTCCCACGACCCTGCTGGCTGACTCCACAGGGGGGCACCCACTGCCCTCCTGTTTCTAGGCGCCCCTGCAGGTTTAGAGGTCTGTGCGTACTAGAGAGCTCTGGAGCCTCCAGGGCGGGGCCAGCTGTCCCCAGCATGAGGTCACCCCTCCCCACAGCCCAGACACTCCCTATTCTCTGCACAGGTAGACAGCCAGTCCCTGACCCAGAAAACCTGCGGTGTGGGGAAGCACAGGCTCCAGGCCACTTCCCACCCCTTGAGAACCTGCCTGTGACACTGTGTCCACACTGCCTCAAGATGAGGGCACTGAGCTTAGAGAGGCAAGGTGACCTGCCAACGGTCACACATCAGCAGCTAACCTCAATCCCCATTCCACAACTGAGCTGCTCCCGGAAGTGGGAGCAGGAGGCAGAGGCCTGTCCTACCAACCAAGGCCTGCCAAGGAGCTCCTGGAGGAACAAGGAGTCTTCATTGCAGCCTTGGGTCTGCACGTCCTTATGCCTCTCTGCTGGTGGGTACCCTTTGCATGTAGGCAGGTGGGCCAGGTCTGTTCACAAGTGTGGCAGGCAGGGCTGCCAGAGTTCATGTGGGCCACAGAGCCACCCTGTGCGCCCTAAATCCCTGGAGGAGAATGTGGCCAGGCTCAGAGCTGGGCTTGGAGCTGTTGGAGGAGGAGCACCCATGGCCATCCCTGCCGCACCCTCCCCACAGCCCTGCCCCCCGCGTCAGGCTGCTTCCCAGCCAGCAACAGAGCTCCCTGAGCAGAGGCCCAGCCCGCCTGCAGAGGGCCCCCACCCTCCCTGCAGGGTGACCGTGTGCGCAGGTGGGCCACTGGGGCTCTGACTGGTCAGAGAGACCCCAACCTGGCTGTTCCGCTTCCTTGCCTGGGCGTGGCTGCAGCAGAGGGCAGCAATGGGTTGGTTTGTGTGTGAAATAAGCAGCAGATTGTTCTCTGTCCTCCTATTATGCAGAGGCCAGTCCTAAAATAATATTGAGTTTCCTCTCTCCCAGCTTGGAAGAGGATGCAGGTCAGGAATTCAGCTGGATGGGGACACTGCCTGTGGCACCAGGGACTGTTGTGACTCCCAGCGTGGGGATAAGAATGGCAGTCTGTTTGCCCTGGGGCCAGCACCGTGCTGCCAGCTCCACGTTCACCAGTGCACAGGCTGCTCTGAGCGCTCCGGTTCATCTTCTAATGAGCATATCTCTGAAATTAGTCCACTCATTGCACTGTACAGAATTCCAGATTGGGCCAGGAGCACCGCCCCCCGGGCCCTGCCAGAGACCATGATGGCTTGTGTCAGCCCACCAAGGCACCCTCAGGATGCTCAGCACCTGCATGCAGACCCAGGGCTCTGTTCAGGGGTTGCTTCGTCATTCACATCCCCTCTGAAGTCCCAAACCCTTCTCTGCTCATCCTCACCCAGAGGTGCCAGGGCCTGTGTGCCAGGGCAGGACAGAGATCACTCTCCAGGGGTGCCCGGGCAGCTGCCTGGTAGCCCGTGTTCAAGTCCCAGGGCCATCTCTCACACATTCCCAGACTCCCTCAGGCTCCACCTTGCCTGGGCCTTAGCGCCCTCACCTTTAAGATGGGTGCAGAACACTCACTCTGAAAATGAGAGCACGGAGCTGTGTGTCCACCTCACGCACGATGTCACTGTCATTACTGGGAGCAGCCTGCATGTGGCTGAGCTTAATACGCCAACTTGCTTCATTTACTCTACCAACTTTTGTCAAGCACCACCCTGTCAGGCTCTGTGACAGGCAACCCAGACACGTGGTTAGAGAAGATGAGCACTTGTCGCACTTGTCCTGGGCGAGTGCAGATGCTGGTGGGGAGGGTGAGGGAGGTGATGGTGAAGGTGACAATGGTCACAGTTTGTAGGGCCCACCAAACGCATGGTGAAGCTTTGTGAGTAGTAAAAGCTGTTGCCAAATGAGACCTTTCTGAGGATCTAGTGTACAGGGCTCTGCCTTTAAGTGTGGATGCCTGACCTAACGGATGAGTGAGCTCTGGGTTATCTGTATGGGTCTGTTATACAAACTGGCTGGGCCCTGTCTCTTTCTCAAATTGAAGTTTTTGGTGTTTGAGATCAAACTTGGGACTTGGTGCAAGCACTCTCCCCTGAGCTGCCTTCCCAACCCCTTAAAAGCACCAAAGCAACCAATGCGACAACTTTTCAACCAACAGCATTGACATGACTGGTGTCTACACACCCCAGGACAACATAGGCTAGACCACAACTACGCTTTAGAAGAAAGTGAGATGAAAATTATCATCCCTTGGGAACTGACCAAAGTCCCTTAAGCACATAAAAGATATATAGAGAGATAGAGAGAGAGAGAGAGAGAGAGAGAGAGAGAGAGAGAGAGATAGATAGATAGATAGATAGATAGATAGATAGATAGATAGATTAGACTTCAGAATGATTTTTTTTAAAAATGCTCCTGAGGTTGTCTTGACAAAGAGTAGACATCCAGGGTTCGTGAAGAACCACAGCGGTTATCTTTGGGGGAGGAAGTGGTTTGAATGGACCATCGACGTGCAAGAAGGTGCATGTACCCCAAGGAGCCTAGAACAAGAGTACCCCAATGCCACCACACCACAGGCCACACAAGGGCTCTGTGCCTCAGTTTCTCACTTTCCCACCACATGTGATTTTGCCTGTTTTAGATACCTTATAAACAGAATCTCACAGGGAGTGCTTCCTGGGGCATGGGTAAAAGACTGATGATTTTGGAAGGAGCAAAAGGACAGGCAGGATCTGGGGAGATGGTGGCACTGCACTTTGACAGGTTTTGGTTCACGTTTGTTGGAGCTTGTTGACGGCAGGCAACAGAGGCTTCATACTGGAGCGTGCTATTCCATGTGAAGATGACCTGCAGAGAAAGCCAAGAACCAAGACAGAAGTGGCCTCTTCTCAGTGACCTCTCATTCATGTGGACACAGTGACATGTTTGGAGCAGCACACAGATATCTGCCGCTTGTGGGCTGAGCATTCGTCAGTGCAAGGGAACAGCCTGCAGCAAGGACACAGCCTCGTCGTGAGAGCTGTGTGCCAGCACAGAATCCTCCACGCTTCCCACATGTTCAAATGTTTCTGAAATCAGACACTGGAGAAGAACAAGACCTTGAGTCACAGAGCTAAAGAGGACGCTCGCAACGCTTTTTCCCAGCAAAGGACTGGTGTCTTGGGGTCAGCAAGGAGTAAGAAAAGACAGACGTCATCCTGACCAGTGAGGAAGCCCTAAGCAGGCCCTCCACAGAGGAGAGTGTTACTCCCACCTGTGCGAGAACGTGCGGTGTCACCAGACAGCAGCGCCGCCTCCACCAAAACACCAGCAGTTCCTCCCCACACGAACCAGGCCAGAAAGCCTGAGAACAAGGGAGCACCCAGACTACACCAAGTGCCCGCGTGGAGCCCCTGTGTGCCCCATGGGGACAGCAACCTTCCCCAAAGGAGGAGGACCTCTGCTGGGCAGCCTCGGGGTGCTGAGCATCAGTGCCCCCAAGGCCATGCTGCCAGGATAAGCCAAGCTGGCGGTGTCCTGCACAGCTCACAGCAATGTGACCAGAGAGTGAAGTCCTTTCCCACACGGACCGCTACACGCTCCAGGAGAGGAGGGCCCAGAGGCTTACTGCTGGCTAAAGACGCAGCTACATACACAGGATGTCCAGTATTACCTCATGGATGTGCATGCAGGGGCCTGAGCCTGCTCACTGAGGGCAGCCAGTGGGAGCCTTGGGGAGGTGGGGAGCAGGCAAGGCCAGGCTCACGGAGGTGAGTTTGCTTTGCAAAGATTCGAGTTGTGGGGTTACTGCATACAAACAATCTGATGACACAGGAAACATGTTGGCCCACGGAGAGCCCACTTTACTCGGGAGCACTGGGGGACCTGGAAGACTGGGGTTGCTGACTCCAGGCATGGAGCATCTGAACAACCAGGCCATCTGCAGCGTAGCTGGCCTTTACAATGCTATATCTGTCCTTGCTGGCCCAGGTCATACTGTGACATGCAGGCAGGGCCATGGGCACAGAAGGGGGCCGTGAGGGGTAGTTGCTGCAAAGGTTAAACTGAGTCCCGACACGACTCTCCATGCACAGGGGGGCCTCAGTGTCATCCCTCCCATGTCTCAGTTTCCTCTGAGCCCAGTGAAAGTGTCCAGCAAGGTGCTACCCTCTGCAGCCCACAGGAGTGGCAAGAGAAACGAGGGAGAAGGCTCCTTACTCCTGTCCGTCTTCTCTGGCAGACTCCGCACCCTCACTGCCCACTTGCCTCTGCTCCCTGTCTACACCTCTGCCTGAGTCACCCACTTAATAACTAACACAGTTTGGGAAACATTTAAAGTATGCTGCACATTTTTCATTGTGCAAAAGGATGAATTAAATCCTGATCTCTCACAAGCACAGATGGGAAGCAAGAGAATTCGGCAGACCTCGAAATAGCCTTGGCAGGCAGGCAAGCAGGCAGGCAGGCAGGCAGGCAGCCGCTAACAGGAACCATAGCCACGTGCCTCTCTGTGCAGTCTCGGGCACCACACGGGCGGCTGCCCTGCTCTGCGTTGTGGACCAGCCCTCCTCAGTTCCTCCCTTGTCCAGGCAAGGAGGAAGAAAGTTGTCCCTGTGAGATTGGCACAACACTGGCCCTTTCCCCTCCAGGTTTCAGAGCTGTGCCCGTGGCATGCAGGGCCAGCTCTGTGCTTGCCATCCTGCTTCAAGTCTGTGCCCTCAGACCGCTTGTGTGGCGGCAGGATATCTCCTGAGGAAGAGCGAGAGGTCTTGCCCAAGCTCACCCAAGACCAGAGTGGCCAGCACCGGCAGGACACATGTGAACACTAGCTGTGTGTGACCACCCAGGATTGAAGGTCTAGGGTTCAGCCAACCCGCCACGCCCCCACCACAGGCCTCTTGGATTCTAGTCACTCCAGACCCCAGCTGGGGGTTCACACACTCTGCAAGCCCGTCTCTCTCCACTCGGGCTCTGCAGGTCCTCGCACCCAAGGCTGTCCTTGTCCTTTCAGGGCTTGCTGGGATGCCAAGTGCCCACAGTGTCCCCCAGGTGTCTGTAGTCTCCTGGCTCCACTTGGGGATGCTCCCACCATGCATGTCCACACACATGAGGTATTCAGTCCCTGATTTGCAAGAGCCATTGCAGGCCGGCCGCCTGCTTAATACAATGCCCCTGTGTCAGCTGGCGTCCTGTGACAGAGACACCTTCTGTGTGCTGTGGGCGTCTGGATGCCCTGCACAGCCCAACAGGGTGCCTCCCAGTGAGGGCCATCCAGAGCTTGGCCCCTGAGGACAGCCACATGGTCATGCCTGGCCCTGGCCCCTGCGCTTGCCTAGGAGCTGCCCCTGGCCGGGCCCAGAGTGGCAGAATCACTGCCCTCTGCCTGAGGCAGTATGTCACACCTCGGGCAAGCTGACAATAACATTGACAGTGTGAAACTCTGATCGAGCCACATGCCAGACCCAATGCTATTTGAGGAAGGAGGTTTTCTTTCTGCTCATTTGACAGATTGGCAAGCCGAGGCATCAAGAGCCTAAGACTCTCAGTGGGTCTTGCAGCATCACTGCCACCCCACATTCCAAGCCCAGAGTACAAGCCCCTCCCATCCTGCACCAGGCCCCTGGCAACACGAACCTGTGACTCCTCCCTGCAAGAGCAGTGTTCTCTCCACCCTCATCTGGACTGAGCCATGGACAATGCAAATGTGAGGCAAAGGAGAAGCTCCAAGTGCCTTGGGGGCAGGGGCTGCCCAGTGTCAGGACTCTGCCAGGGGGAAGGTGAGCAGCACACAGCTGGGTCACTCCTCTCACCTCCCTGAGGACACCAACGTCACCTGCCAAGCTGGTGGAAGAGCACAGATGTCACCCAGTCCAACAAGAAACTGCTAACAGCCTTGTGGATCACCAGTGTCACCATTTCAGCCACCAACTTTGGGGCTTGCTGTTACTCAGCAGAGGCTAACTGATACATAATCTCATAAACACAACAGAGAAACAACCCAGTCTCTCAAAACAGGAGTCACTCAACATGGAGGAGATACACCTGAGCTGTCCACCTCTCACCTTACACAGGATAGGACCAGGCCTCGGCACACCTGCCATTCAGCCTTCACAGGAGCTCATGGCAGAAGCCTTGCAGATCTGGTCATTCCTGTGTGACAGACGCTGAAGCCCTGAGAGGGTAGGAAGCCTGCTTAGGCTCTGGCCACTCCTTGTAGAGATCAAACTCATAGCCAGACCCCTACAGCCGCACCAGAAAGTCATGCCCAGGGGTGAAACACTTTCTGGCTACAAGGAGACACAGCTCAGGTGTGGCACTCCTGGTCCCAGCTGGCTTCAGCTGTTAAATAAATATAAGTCACCAGCACCATATATAGCTTGGATGCTTGGTTTTGTGAAATCAACACATTTGCTATGCTTCATTCGGGGTCCTGAAGATTTTGATATGTTACTCTGGAACTTTATTGCTTATCATCCAATGAAAGGGCTTCTGGGGTCAGAAACATCGGGTGCATGGCGAAGAGTGAAGGAATGGGCCGGGACCATAGTGGACTCCAGAAGTACTGCTGGGGAGGACGTTCTCTGAAGCCAGGTACACAGACATGAGAGCATACTCGGCCCGAGTATGCTATGCGCCACAGCCTGCATCTATGAGGCTTCCTAGAGGAGGTGACTTCCAAGGAGTCCTGGAGGATGCCCAGGACTGCGCTAGAAAGGCAAAGTTCATAGGAAGGGGACAAGTTCCAGGAAGGAGAAATGTTAGATATGGCCTTGGTGAGGTGTTGGACATTAAGGAGCACTTAGGACAACTTGTGCTCAGGGTAGCCTGATTAGGAGGGTACTGAGCAGAGAGGGGAAGGTGAGTTTTGGGACCAAGTAAAGGAGCAGGATTAGGCCTTGCATGGAAGTGCCCCGGCAGCAAACCTGCCTGCCTCACCATCGGCGTTCCCTGCTGCTTTCTGCTCTCTGGGCTCCTGCTCTGCCTTGTGAGCCAGCCTGCATCCAACACATGGCCAGTATAGTGCTCTTTGTCCCCTTCTCCAGTGGGGGACACTGACCACAGTAGGTAGGTTAGGCTCTTTTCGTGGGACATCTGCTCCCCCTAGGGACCTAGAGGAAACTTCATGCAATGCCACATTGCCGTGGAGGGAAAAGGCAACACGGCGCAGGTCCAGCAGCAGGTGGCAGAAACAGGCCCGGCCTCACTGGTGTGTCCGCAGGAAGAGCCCTGGCCTCCACATGGGAGGAGAGGCTGCGGGGAGGGAGGCTAGGAATGCCTGCCACATTCCTCCAAGAAGAATGTTGGCTGCCTGGGGGCCGGGAGACTGGGCAGGAGACTGGCACACTGTGCCCATTCATGGCGGCCCAGGTGGCACAGAGAGGGAGGCTCTGTTCATCCACAAATGCCCACAAGGGCTGGCTGTCTACACCCACCCTGTCCAGGCCCTAGCAGTAGAAACCACACGTCGCTCTGGCTGTGTTGGTCTTGCTTGTGGACCAGGGTCAGGGGCTGGCTGGACTGGGCAGATCCAGAGCTCTGCCTGAGATGCAGTGACAGAAAAGGCGGGGCTGGTGGCAACATGGACAGAGGACAGCCGGCACCTCTGCCATGGGCTCAATGTGGAGATGCCCACAGGGGGTGAGACAGGGGCTGGTGGCCAGGCTGTGGTCCCCGCCCCCACTGCCCTGGGCCTGCCCTGGGCACCGTTGCTCCGCCCGGGGCCCAGCCCCACTCTGCACCCGTGAAAAGCCCCATTCATGGCACCGGCTTGGGTTACGGTCCTCTGCTGTTTTCCTTTCATTAGAAGGAGCCAGCTTGAAGGTCCTCTAGCCCAGCTGAGCCCTATAGCAGCTGGTTGGGGATGCTGCTGCACCCGAGAACAGAGTTTCAAGCACTGGGAAGCCACTGCAGACAGGGAAACTGAGGCCACGTGACCACAGGCAGCAGAGCTGAGGTCAGGGCCAGGCTCAGTCTCCCATCTAAGGGTTGGTTGGGACCCCTCCTGGGAAGCGACCTGCACTCCAGCCCCAGAGGCCTTGCAGAGAGGCACCGGGGTGGCAGCCCAGTAGTAGGTATGAGAGCCTCCTGGAAGAGGGAGCCCACAGAGCAGGGGACAAGTCAGTCCTGCATGCTCAGACCTGACAGCCTAGGGCCTGAGGCCTGGGCTAGAAATTGACAGAGCCCAGCAGGGCAAGTGCTAGATGGAGTAGCACATCCCCTTCGAGGCACAGAAAGCCCCCTTCCAACCCTCTCAGCTCACAGATATGGCCACTAGCAAGAGGGACAGAAACAGTCTCCCTCAGGATGGCTGAGTCACACACTACCGCCACTATCACCACCAGCTGTCTGGAAAGAATCCCCCCTCCTCTCTCTTCCCTTCTCCCTCCTCCCCCTTCCCTTCTCCCTCCCCTCCTTCCTTACCCTTCCTCCCCTCATCACTCCCCTCCTCCCTTCTCTCCTCCTCTCCCCTCCTTCCTCCCCTCCCCCACCCCTTCCTCCCTCCTGCTCCCATCTATCAAGCCCCCAGCAAGCACCCTCCACCTCATGCCACAGCCCCTTGGAAGGCCAGTGCTACTATTCTTTGTAGATATTTATGCGTTTCCATGTTATAGTTTCCTTTTTGTGCTGTAAGGCCTTGTTTTGTTTTCTGATGCCAGGAAAGAAATGCCTTTTGGCCCCAGCCTGGCCGCTGTGCCTGAGGAACAGCAGGACATCTGGTTGCAAGGGCCTGCATCTCTGGCCACAGACCCTCCAGGACCTCATGCCAGCCCAACCTCTGCCACAGGGCACGCCAACTGCAGCCTAAAGCACACCAGGCAGGGATGGGGATACAGCCAGGGCCCGGGCATCTGCTCTGCAGCCAGACCTGAGTCTGCACTGATCAGTGGTCTTGTTGACACCCACCATGTTCCTCGCTCCTCACCAATCCAGAAACTGCATCCAGGGCTCACAGATGCATGGCCAGGAGCAGCCACACACACCCCCTCCTGGTGGCCCTGCGGTCCACCTGGACATGAGGTGACAGGGAACATGGCTGCTACACATGCTGCCCCAGCCCTCAGCCCTGTCACACCCAGGGCTAAGTGCAGCCCCCTGCCTTGGATGCAGGTAGCAGCTGCCATCCTCACTGGCTCCATGGTAGCCTCCCTCATGGAGGACTCCTGCATCTGTAGCCTCAGTTTCTTGCTCTGGAAAGTAAGGTGGAGGAGCCATGGGAGACCAGGCATATGGACACTGTGGCTGCCAAGCAGCCTCATCTGGGCCAGGACAGTGACTGGGGGTCTTGCATAGCCAGCACAGGCAGGGGGTACTGCCCCCTGCTCTCTGCTTGAGGGCCCAGTGGTCACGCCTGAGCTACAGTGTGACGCCACAGCCCTGGAATCTGCCAAGGCCTCTGCTCCGCTGCTCCGCTGCTCTGCTGCCCTTCTCTGGCATGGATGGTGTGGTTGTTTGGACATCATGCAGAAGTCGGCAATGACTCAGGCAAGCTAACCCCCCCAACACCCAGAGCCAGGAAGACTCTGGGGCTGCGTGGGCCCAGAGCCCAGGGGAGTGGGGCCCAGCAGAGCCATGCTCCGGCTGGATCCCGGGAAGTTGAGTCAGCTCCTTGGCCAGGCCTGGGACCCACACCTGGCTCTGCCCCACTAGGCCCTGCCCCTAGCCCCACACTCCCAGGCAGGGTGGAAACAGCTCCCTGTCTGAATGCTGGCGTTTTAGGGACTGAGAAGTGAGATGTGTCTGTCTAGAGCTGCAACAGGCAACTCACCTTCCAAGAGAGTGATGACCCAGGACCTCTCACTTGCGGCTCTGGCACATGAGCCAAGGGTTATCTGCCAGAGGCCCGGCCTATGCATCCTGAGAGGTCAGTGGTGGCCCTTCTCTTCACCAAGTACAGGCGCACACCAGCTGTAGCACTAACATTTCTCTAGGCGCTGCTAGAGGGGGTGCACTCAGCTGGAGGAGCAGTCGCCCGGCCACCAAGGGCCAGGCCAGGCAGACAGGTTCTCCACAGGGCTGCAGTGACAAGTGGGCCTGGGGAAAGGTGCTGCTCGATGATTCTCCAACTTAGGCAATGTCCGGGTCCCATGCACACACACACGTGCAGACACTTGCAAAGAACACACAGGGGTGCACTCACACAAGGAAACACACCAGTGTGTCTTAAAACCTCAGCCTTCCTGAGAAGGAAGCACAGGCCTGGCAGGAAGAGTAAGGAAGGAGGCTCGGTCCAAATGCCCCCGGTGATGGGGACCCCTGGGTCTGGGCCCCAGGAGCCCAGAGAAGAGATGCAGTCAGCCTGGGTTTCACTTCCTAAGGCTGTTTCCACAGATAGAGGCAGACTGGGTTCGGGGATAGGCTGCGCACATGTCACCCAGTCGCCCATGCTTCCTGTGTCACCTTTCCCAAGCCTGACAGGAAGGCATCTGCCTCAGCTGGTCCAAGTCCTGCAGAGCTCGGCCCAGGGCCCTCTGCTGGGACAGGGGGAGTCTGCAGGGCTGTGCGTTTTGGGGAAAGCCCGGGGCGTGGCACCTGGTTTACATGATGAAGGGTCCCCAAAGGAGAGCTGCTCTGAAAGGACGCTTTCTGGGGGAGCCTCCACACTATATTGTCCCTCTCAAGAGGGCATCATCCCAGACCTGGCTGAGTCTGGTGGGAGTCAGGGGCAGGGGCTGTCCCCCTGCTGCAGGATGTACCAAGTCTTCCCTCCCTCGGGCCTGCGGGGCCCCAGTACTGGAAGCATGAGCCTCCCTTAGGAGGAACTGTCCTAGGCGCCTACTCATGCCTCTTTGGGGTGCCGGCTGGGGAGCTTGAGCAAGGTTCGCGGAGCCAGTGCCAAGCGTATGTGGACCCTGGCCTGGGGTACACAGCAGACAGGGCTGGGGGCCCAGGAATGCTATGATCAGACGCACCCTGCCAGCCCAGCAGCCGCCCTTGCGGCAGGCAGAGTTGCCTGCAGCAGCTCCTTGCTGGCTGCTGATGGCTGGGGGTGGGGGGCTCCCCATAGGAACCCCGCGGCAAGAGTGGGGCCCTCGCAGCAACACCTCGGAAAAGTGGCACTAAAAATAGCCAGGGAGGGGGTGTAACCCAAGCCGCAGGCTCAGCGACCCACGGGTCGCCGGGCGTCCGCCCCTCAGCCGGCCTGCGAGGACTTGGCTGCTGCAGCGGCCCGCGGACCTGGGCCGGGCGGAGGCGGCTCCTCTCCTCCACCCCGCCCCAGGCGCGGCGCGGCGCGGCGGCGGCGACGGCGGCTCGGTGCCCGGCGGGCGGGCAGCCCGGGCGGCCCGCGGGGATGAGCGCTGTGTCCCGGATCCTGTGCGGCTGCAGGAGGGGAGAGGCGCGGGCCAGAGCGGGAGGTGAGTGTGGCAGGCTCGGAGCGGATGGCAGGCGGGGGTCACCTGGCTGTGTTCCTCCACCGCCCAGCCCGCCCTTCGCACAGTGGGGACTTGCTATGGATGGCAGGCACTGGCCGTCAGGCTAGGAGTGGCCTGGCCTCCGCCGCCGGCCCAGGTGCATAGCGCAGCCGGGAGCGGGCCTGGAGCTGGGCTGCGGCGCCGCAGCCGCGCGGCTCATTCATTCCCGTCCCACAGTGTGACCCTGGTCCTTGGAGGACTCCCTCTGGCAGGAGGTGTGGGTCTCTCGCGACGGCTCCAGGCTGCTGGTTCCTGCCGGGAAAGGGGCCGTGGCACACCCCCACCCCCAGCCCTGTGCTTTTGCTGGTCGAGTCGCGGGGGAGCTGGCCGTTTGGACTGTGGGACACTGCGCCCCACGTGGCCACAGCCAGAAGGAACAGCTGGAAGCCCACTGGGTCTTCCTGAGACCCTGGGTCCCTGCCCTGCCCCTCGACCTGGGCACCAGGCCCTGCCTCTCGACCCCAAGCGACGGGGGCAGCCAAGTGTCGGAGACCTACACACAATCTGCCGCTCCGCTCTTCCACGCCCGCGCTTGGCGTCCCGGCAGGAACCCTGCCACGTGTTACGTGCTCCCCCGCCCGCACGGATGCCGCTGAGGTTAAGGGAGAGCTGCTCACAGCCCCTGTCTGAGGGTCGGAGGCCCCACGCCCACTCTGCCTGGGCGGGGACCGGTGTGCTGTGTTCTGTGCCAGCCGGGTCCCAATGCAGCCTGAGATCCTGAAAAGAGCAAGAGCCCTGGGGATGCCAGCTTGCGGGGACAGTCCTGGCCAGGAAGCTGCACAGGGCCAATGGAGGAAGGGCAGCCCGGAAGTGGGCTTACGGGGCATGCCCTCTGTGCCATGTCCGTGCTGCTCACCACAGCACCATGAAGCTGGTCGTTGCTGGTCTTGCCCCACATAGGAAGGAGGAACACACGTGCATGCACACCTTAAAGGAACCCAGGCCCCTGCAGCAGCTCAGCCTAGAAGGCACCAGAGAGAGGTGCGTGTTTAGAGTGACCAGACTGCGGCAGAAGGGAAGGGACCAGCGAGCTCCCAGATTTCAGGGTCAGAGGGGACTTAGAGGTCACGAACTTCAACCCCTCTTCAGTGCTCCCACCAGACCCTGCCTCCAGGTCACTCGCTGCTTTAAAACCTCCAACAATGGGGTGCTGACTCTGTACTAACTATGTTCTAGCCTTGAAAGAGAATCTGCTGAAGTTGTAAGAAAACTCTTTAGTGCTTGTCTGTTCTGGCACAGGAGGAACTCAGCAGCCTCTGCCCAGCACCCCTGTTCTGCCCAGGGCTGCCCTCACCACTGTCCCAGAGCTTCCCTGCACCCAGTGCCAGCCAGCGGCCACTCTCTCAGCCATGCCCCCACCATGGCCGATACTTTCGAAGAAGCTGGTGTCTGGCCATGGCCCTGGCCACAGTGTGGGGCATAGGGCCCATCGTCCAGGCTAAGGATATCAACCCCACGTTGTGTGTCCAGGCCTCTCTGAAGCTCAGCTTTTCTGCCAGGGAGATGAGGAAACTGTGGGGATACAGGGACATGGGGACACAGAGACACAGGTACTGGCAGCCTGAGTGCTTGGCCTGCTCTCGAGGACTATCCACACAGCCCTGCCTTTATGATGCTGGACACAGTTCCTGGAGGCCAAAGGTATCTGACCTGGACCCCCCTCAGGTGCTGTGGGCCAGCCACTCTTCCCCCACATTCCTGGGGGCTAAAGTCACTCAGTCCCCCAGCTCTGCTGCAGCCAGCTCTGTGTCCACTCCAGATGTTTCCCCAGAGCCCCCCTCTGGGCTTTGCTGCTGAGCCCAGCTCCCAGAAAGTAAGACGGGAGGTGACCAGGGCAGGATGGGCCCAGGACTAGGGCCTAGTCATGTCCAGGAGTGGGCGCTGACACA
>NDGN011473965.1:0-14869 GCA_002564285.1 Tympanoctomys barrerae
AACTCAGGCCCTTGTGCTTACCAGGCAAGTGCTTATTCTACTGAGCTATCTCCCCGGCCCCCATACCAGTATTTTTGTAGCTAGCTTTCTCATAATGTCTTTATACATCAGTAATGATTACTTCTACTTCAATGTTTTCATATTTTCTAGTCTTCCTGGTACTATAATTTGTTTCCCTGTTGTTCAGTAGTTTCTTATTGGGGGGTAGATGTGAGGGTAATCTAGCTGTGACATCTGCCACCCCATTGATCACCAAGTTTGACTGAGGGGGTAAAGATTTTCAATCATAGTTTATTCTAATTTATCCACTGGGGCATGATTTACTAAATTTTCTCACTAAATCTCTGCCACCACCCTATAACATATTTATTCAAAGTAAACATTCTTTAGTCACACACTTCAATTTTACAAACTTACAGATGGGAGAGATGGGTCTTTCCTTTTCAGTGTAGAAATTTAAGAATATGCATTTCCTTGGTAATAATAATGGAAGTAATACTTGATTGAGCTCAACAGATGGGTAGAGGGAACATGTAATCTCAGCTACTCAAGAGGCTGAGACAAGAGACTTTTGTTTAAGGGGCTAGAGATATAGCTCAGTGGTACAGTACCTGGCTGGCAAGTCCAAGGTCCTGAGTTCAGTTCCTAGCACCAGAAAATAAAGAGAATTCTGCTTAAACCCTCTGCCTCTTGCCTGGACTATTATAGTAGCCTTCTGATTGGTTCATTCTCTCTTCCTCCCCACTCTCACCTTTTCCCCTTGAATAAACTGAGAACTTTTTATCCATACCCCTGGTCACTGTGACTTTCAACAATGTGGTTTCATCCTTTTTTTTATATATTCCCAACATTTCGTTTGAATTTTTTTGAATTCTGATATTAAATAGTTTGCATGGTGAGATGCTGTTTTCCTTTCTTCTATTTCCCATAATGAGTACTGTACTTTGTGGCTTGCACAAAATACTGTTCAATAAGTCTTGATTAGAATAGATTGAGTACAAGGCGAAAATGGACTCTGCTCCACTTAGATCAGGCATTTTCCAGCTGACTTCCTTAAGATTCCTCAGGCTAGGAGATTTCAGATCAGCTTTGCAATGTGCAATGTCACACACTCACTTTCCAGTGTTGTGCATTGGTTTTGTGGAGAAAGGCAATGATCACATTCTTTTTAAACTGTTAAAGAGTATGGACCATGGATAGAGAATAGCTCAACAGCTTAAGTGCCTGCCTGGCAAACACAAAGTCCTGAGTTTGATCCCCAGTAGAAGAAAAAAAATTAAATAAAATAAAAATTATATATATATATATATATATATATTTCTTGAACAGTTCAGAAAATTGTACTTGAAAATGTGAGGTTGATACTAGTGAAGTCTTAGAACAGTAAAAGGTACTATAGAACTCGAAATGGCCAGTAGCCTATGAAAGACAAAGAGATCCGCAGAGGCATGACAACTAACCAGAAGGGGCACAGGATTATTTGTGATCTTGATCATGTTCATAGGGATGATAGAGTTTCCTGACTAATTCAGGTGTCATCTAAAAATAAGAGCTCAATCATTCTGATTTAAAATGTACTAGGAGGGTGAGAGGATGATCCTGGATGGATTGCATACAGTACTTACTGCAGTACTTTCCTTAAATCAGGCCTGAAATGTGGTTGCTTTGACCCTTGAATCCTCTTGTGGAGTAGAGGAAAAATATGGGCTCTGAAGTCTCCAGCTATCTCAGCATGGCAGAGGCTCACAGTTCCTAAACCACATTGACCCTAGGATCTAAAGAAACAGCATTTTAACACATGCAGAATGTTTTCCACTTTTCTAAGCGCTGTTAAGCCCACTTTTTTGTGTTAGCCACATGACAATACTATGAAATGGTACAATATTGTACAGTGGTACAATATTGTCTTTGCAAAATGGGAAAATCAAAGTCACAGGACCAGTCAGAAGTACAACCAAGTTCTTTCAGTTCCTTAATACATACTATCTCCCTCCTACCATGCTGCTGAGTTCTAGAAGAGGAGAAAACTATTTAATAGCCGTTCCCACACTGGTGAAACTGATTGGCTCAACATACTCAGCTATTGGCTGAATCTGTGCCTTCTGCTTTTTGTCCACAGAGCCATGGGGGTGTTGATGTCCAAACGGCAGACCGTGGAGCAGGTACAGAAAGTTAGTCTGGCTGTGTCTGCCTTCAAGGACGGGCTGCGGGACAGGCCTTCCATCCGACGCACTGGTGAGCTAGCAGGGTCTCGCCGTGGCACTGTAGAAGGTTCTGTCCAGGAGGTACAAGAGGAAAAAGAACCAGAAGTAGGCACCCCATTGGTCCAGGAAGAGAACAATTTCCACCGTGCAGCCTGGGAACGGCTCCGAGATGGGCGTGGAGTGGAGCCTGAGGAGTTTGACAAAACCAGTCGATTCACTCCCCCTGCCTTCATCCGCCCCACCCGGAAGCTGGATGATGACAAGCCTCCAGATATCTGCTTGGAGCCCAGAGAGCCTGTAAGTGTCCAGGTTGGGCCAGATCCAACAGTGTTAGTCTTTTTGAGGATCAAGAAACAGTACAGGGAGACCTGGGCATGGATGAAATGAGACTCAAAACCAGAAAGATGGAGCTGAGCCCAGATTACGTTGGATTTGTCTTAGTGAAAGACTTGGGACAGTAGGTAGTGAGGATCTTCTACCAACTCTCCCATCCACAGGTTCTCAATCATGGGTAGTAATAACCCTCCAGAATGCATTTGGAAATTTGAGAAGGGAAATTTGGGGAGGTCACAGTGCCTGGGAGTTCCTACTATGTTTGATGCCAAGAAAACCAATGATAAATTTCTTGCAGTGCCTGGGGAAAGCACTTACAACAAATTGCTCTTCCTAAAACTCCCATTAGCATTCTTGTTCAGAAATATGGTTACAAAAGCCTGAGCAGCTAGAAGAGCCTCCTGTTGCTTATCCACTAGGAAGAAAGCTCTGTCACCTTAATGCTGGAACTGTTCCTCTAGGTTGCTTCAGAGATTCTCAGCCCTAGAGAGGTAGCTCTGTGCTTAGAAGCCTTAGGATCTTGCTGCCTTCACCTTCATATCCCTGCTGTATACCTGTTTACTCCCACCATCTTTCACATGCCAGCTTACTCCTGCCATCTTTCCCAGGTTGTCAACGATGAGATGTGTGACATCTGTGAGGTCTGGACAGCTGAGAGCCTCTTCCCATGCAGGATCTGTACCAGGGTTTTCCATGATGGCTGCCTGCGCCGCATGGGCTACATCCAAGGAGACAGTTCAGCGGAAGTGATCGAGATGGCCCACACGGAAACAGGCTGGAGCTGCCACTACTGTGTGAGCTTGGACTACAGGGACAGTGGGCTGCAGAAAAGACAGAAGACTTGGCACTCTTCCTGGAGGGCCAGTGTTAGCACACTTGTTTCTAGGCAGTGACCTAAGGGGTTTTCTAAGTACTTACAAAGATCTTAGAGCTAGGATAGGATTGCTCAATTCTGTACTATTGATATTTGTGGTTAGATAATTCTTTGGAATGAGGATACATTGTAGGGTATTTAGCTGCATCTCTAGCCTCATCTGCCAGTATCTCAAGTTGTGATAATCAGAAATGTGTCTAGACATTACCAGATATAGCCTGAATAGAGCAAAATCATCACCTGTGGAGAGCCACAGAGCTGGCAGGAGCTTGTTAAAAAGGTCCTGAGTAAGCAAAAGTAACTTTACTTAAAGTTTTTCTGATTGTCTGTAGTTGTCATGTATTGGTACTGTAGTTGTCCTTTATTGAAAAACCAACCAGCTGTCTTTCAGTAGGAATAGATTCTATCACTCCAATAGGAATAGATTCTGTCATCCTATCATTCAGTCCTGGATCCCCTGACTCTTGGTCTGGGACTATAACTCAGTGTGGCACACTGCTTGTCTGGCAAGCACAAGGTCCTCAGTTCAATATGTGCCCAAAAAAAGTCTGCCTTCTGATTCTTAGAAGCATTTGTTCATCTCTGAAGTGATCACTATGTGACTTAAATGATAAAGTGCTACTGAGTCCAAACTTGGCAAATTATTTATAAATGACTTCCATCTTTTAATAAACCTAAGATTTTCATTGAAAATAGATTCTTATCCATATCTTACCATACCTGAATAGATTCAAGTCTTTGCTTCTTGATATTTTGTCCTTCAGATTCATTATTCTCTGATTTCTGAATAAAAAGGATCTGATAATTGCCCTCTTTTCCCTACTGCCTAGAAAAAAGCAAAGCCATGTTCCCTTGTCTTTCTCTGTCCGTCCTTAAAATGAAGTACAGAACAATTAAGTTTTAGCTACTTAAACATCTTTCCCTTGCTGTTTGTTACAGCAGAACCTGCTCTACAAACAACTTTCCTAGTATCACCCCTCAGAGTGCCAGCCTTTTTAACTCTGCTTGCTGCCATTTCCTGCCATTATGGGACTGGGTTGAAGGTGTCTCCTTTCTTTTTTTTTTTTTAGCGGAAATGGGGATTGAACTCAGACCCTTGTGCTTGCCAGGGAAGTGCTTATTCCACTGAGCCATCTCCCCAGCCCCTAGGTGTCTCCTTTCTGTCTCCCAGGAATGCACTGCTCCCTTTCCAGCTTCTGTCATGGTCTTATGGTCACTACTGCACTACTGCCACAGTCTACCAAGCTTTTTAACAAAGGCTTTTTCTAAGTTCACTCCCTTTTTTTCATTCCTTTCACACACAGCCTTCTTAAGAGAACCTCATTATCTCCTGTGGCTTCATAGCCACCTATAATCTGATGTCTGCATCTATCATTCTGCTGAATTGTCTCTTCCTAAGGTCACCAGTGATCTCCTAGTTGTTAAGTCCAATGATTCTCTCTCAAGTATGTTATTTAATTTTCTGAAGCACTTAGCAGTTTTTTACTTCCCATTTCTCTTAGGGTTTGAGTATTTTTGTGTGAATTACTACACAAAATACAAGAAACTAGAGAAAATACAAAATCGCACCCACACTTGTATTATCACTTAGCCTGACATACATTATGCAACTTTCTCTTTCTGCGGATATCCAGTACACTCTTCTCTACTGACATTCCTTAAGCCTCTCTGGCCATTCTTCCTCAGTGTTTTTAGTCTTTTGTCTTAGTTGTAAATCCTGGTGCTTCTCAGGGTTCTGTTGTTCATAAGCTTCTTGCTGTATACTCTCTTTGGATGGCTTCACCCTACAGCCACTATCTGAACATCAATGACTTCCACATCAGACTTAAATTTCCGCTCTCTGAGCCTTACCCATCTGATGTCTCAGTTACTTCATGCTCAGCTTGTCCCTAAATGAACTCATCTTTCTCTCTAAACCTATTCTTCCTCCGCCCCTCATGTCTATGGATTGTAATACCATCCCTTAGATCTAAGTCCCAGCTCATTTCTCACCCTCATCACTCACAGCCTATAAGTCAGCCCTGTCTTCTCACTCTCTTCCTTTCCTGATGATGGAACCTAGGGCCTTCACACTGAGCTGTATCCCCAGGCCTTTTTATTTTTTAAGACAGTCTTGCTAAGTCACCAAGTTGCCCATGTGGGCTTTGAACTTGTTAGCCTCCTGCCTCAGCCTCCCAGTATGCTGGGATTACAATCGTGTGTCTCTGTTCTCACATCAGAATCAGCCTTTCTTTTGTCATCTGCATAGTGCAGCAGCCACCTAACTACTCTACATTCCTGCAGATTTTGTCACTGTAATCCATTTTTTCATAGCAGTCAAGTCTGACCAAGGTGCTCTCCACTTAAAAGCCCATTGGTGCTTGCCCTTTACTCTCAGAATAAAGGTCTTTGTTGAAGAGCTCAATAAGGACATTTCCAGTACTTCACAGACTACCTACCTCCTTTATCATTTCTCTCCATAATTTCTATATACATTCACACATGCTCTACACTCTAGCCACACTAAATATCTCGCAGTGTTGCATACACAACATTGTGATGCCCAGCATACACGAGGCTTTCAATAAGCTTATTTAAAGGATATTTTGGGCTCTTTTTAAAATGAATATTCCTAAAATACCTGCTTGTGTTCTTGGCCAGTATTTTGATGAAAAGACTTAACCTATTAGAATCTTTGATAGAGACTGCATTAATACTATTGAAATAATTTACCAGTGCTTCTTTGGAATTAAAATGTCTATTATACCAAAAAAATAATTTGGCTTTTGGATGGCATCTCTTTCAAAACCATTCTGCAGTCATTTAGAACAGTATAATCCACTGGGAAAAGAACTAGAATTAATTTTTTATCTAAAATACTCTTGGGCATAGCCTAACAGAAGGCAGACACATAAAATGTATAAAGATGGAGCTGCTTTGGTTGCAGGAGAGAGACAGTTCTGCCCACTTACTCCCTACTGTCTTATCCTCTACAGCAGCTTTCTAAGGCATTCTCAAGAACTTGTTCATTATCTCAGAGGATAATTTGAAAGCCAGTTGCACTTTGTTGTTTTATTTTGGGTTTTTTGCTGTTCAGGAGACTGAACCCAGGACCTTTGAATTGAACCACATCGCTAGGCCCTTTTTATAAAAACAGGGCTGTACTAAATTTCTCAGGCTGGGCTCAAATTTTTAATCCTTTGCTTCAAACTCCCAGAATACTACATTACAGGAATGCCACCACACCCTGAAAAAAAAAAAAAAAAAAACAGTATCTTAGTAAAAGGGACTCAGTTAGAGTCAGTATATTTGGATTCTGGGGAAGATTTTGGATCAGAATTGAAGACTTCTGAGCAAGTCCTCCACCCTTTCTGGGGCCTCAGTCTCCTTGGCTCTGAATTGCAGGCTAGGATCAGATGATCTTGGAATTGCCTTCCAGCTGAAACATTATTTCCATCCCTGCTGACCCAAGGCTCTCCTTTTTCTTACTAGCCTATATGGCCATGATTCATCTTTTTTTTTTCTTTTTTTTTTTTCAGGACAACCTCAACTTGCTGCTTACTGAGGAGGAAATGTACAGTCTCACAGAGACCTTTCAGCAGTGTAAAGTCATCCCTGGTAAGGCTAAATGGTACTGCCAAGAGGGAGAAGGGAAGGATTAACTGTGAAAGGAATGTTCTGGGATTTAGGGGCTAAGGGGTAAATGGGAGCTTACTCCTGAGTTGCTGGCCAAAGGGGCAACTACCTACCCTCCATCATAGCCTGAGCTGTGCCTGGAGGGTGGGGCACCAAATGTGCCCTGGGGTGAGCAGTTGTGTCCAGGGTGAAGAAAAATGGACATGGTCAGCAAGGGGTGCCTCCCACAGATTGCTCCCTGACACTGGAGGACTTTGTGCGCTACCGCCACCAAGCAGCAAAGCGGGGAGACAGTAACAGAGCCTTGAGTGATGAGCAAGAGGAACAGGCGGCTCGCCAGTTTGCAGCCCTAGACCCTGACCACCAAGGCCATGTAGAGTGGCCTGACTTCTTGTCCCATGAGTCCCTCCTCCTTCTGCAGCAGTTACGTCCTCAGGTGAGAGGCCACTGGGGTAAGTGTCCCCAAAGGGGGCAAAGGGAGAAAGAGACCCAAGAAGCATGCTGGGCAGTTTGGGGAACAGGAAATAGTGTCTGAGCAGAAGCCAGTTTATCAGGAATGGGTGAAGGTTCCATGTGGTGACAGCTGGTCAGTGACAAAACTAGCTGCCCACAGATGGCTGGTTTACACTGGACTGCCCTGAAGACAGCGCTATCAGAAAAGCTCTGGCAACTTCTAAGAGAGGTTGCAAAGATTACATCATACAGGTAAGGTTCTCTATGGCTTGACATTTTATAAGCTATCTTTACCTCAAAGATTTTAACTTAACTCTTCTTCCTCAGAACTCTCTGTTGAGGCTTTTGACAGTCAAGGAGCGGGAACGAGCCCGAACTACCTTCCTGGCACGAGGCAGTGGGAACACCATCAGTGAAACAGAGTGTCGCCATGCCCAACACTCTTGGTTCTGCAAACACCTCCCAGAGGCTCCTTCCTCCAGCGTCAGGTTTGCTTCTTACCAGTCCAGCCTCCTTTCTCCTTTTTCCATGGTCCTTGGTGCAAAAGGAACCTCCATGGTTCTGCCAACAGCCAGGAAAGGATGCTCCTGTGCATTAGGCAGAAGATATTGATTCCTTTTGGCCAGACATGAGGTGGCCTCTATTCTAAACCCTGTGTTTCCCCATGTCAGATAAGTCCAGGCAGTCATATCCAAAGCCATGGGTACACCATAGTATGAGAGAGACCAGGAATTTCATATCCTACTCCTAACCACATGGTCTTCTGTCTAGCAGCATCAGCCATGTAGGTCCCATAGCAGACAGCAGCCCAGCCAGCAGCAGCAGCAAGAGTCAAGATAAGGCCCTGCTGCCTCCAGAGCAGGAGTCCAGGTAAGTGTACCCTCTTCTTAGGTGTTTATACTCTGCCCCCCTAAATCACACATAAGTAGGGATGAGTATCAACCCACTGCCATCCCCAAAACAGCAAATGTCCACTTCAGAAAGCAGACTCCAAGTATACACCTCTACAGCCTTCTGATCTGCTGTCTTGGTAATACAGCCAGCTACAATCATAACAGACGTAAACCGAGGCTTCCCTGAGTTGTTTTTGTTTTGTTTTGTTTTTATTTTCTTCCCTGAGTTTTGTCTAGCCCAAGAGATGCTGCCACTTGGATCAGATCTCATACGCCTTTAGGCTCTGTACTCAGCAACACGAATCTGTTCTTTACTTCTACTGCAGATCTGTGGACTGGCCTACCTTCCTGCAAGAGAATGTCATCTACATCTTGGCTGCTCGCCCCAACAGTGCAGCCATTCACCTGAAGCCCCCAGGATAGTGTGGAACATAGAATCTTGGTTCAAGGACAGTGGCATCCTTTCCCTCCTTTCCTTTCTGCCTTTCCTCCACCAACCTCTGACACTGAGACTTATGGGGATGGGGCACTGCCAGTATCTTAATTTGTCATTAAGCATTATGGCACTGAAATCACCATTCTCCCCGCAGCAGAGGCAGTAAGTGCACTGCCACAAGGAGAAGCCCTGAGAGCTATAGCAGGGTCCCCTCCTAGACTAGCCCCTGCTCTCACATCAGAGGCCAAACTTGCCACCACAGTGCACATATGTGCATGTGCGCACACACACCTAGCTCTCTATGCCCTTTAGAGGCCTGGTTCTTTTCAGTCAAAAAGATCCCTTTGTGAAGAAAAAAAGAAAAGCATAGACAAGATGGTCTCTTCTCAACTCTTCTATTGCCCAGTTCTGATTTCCAGTAGACAACACACTGATGATTGATTCTTAAAAAGGAGGTATATAAGACTCACATTCCCTACTGCAAATGGTGAGAGGCCCCTTCTGCCCACACTGAAAGCCTCTTTAGTGGTGAGCTGCTGTTATCTTGGGTATCTGCTATGTTCCTCAGGTGTGTGGGGACGGAAAAATAGTCAAAAATCACCACTGCAATTTATTTATTCCTCACCCTTTATTTATTTAAAATTTGATTCCCTATAACAGAAGAAGAAGCTAGCTTATGAAATGTTGACCAACAAAGGGAAAAACAACCTGTGCCAGAGACCCAGAATTCTAGGAACCTCTCAGCCAAGACCACAAGTCTTCAGTAAAGTAGTCACAATCCAGGGTGAATCTTCCTGGTCCCTGTTCTTTGGATGGTTGCTCATGACCCAAAGCCCAAACAAACTGAATGGAACAAATATGCTGGCAGGCGTTCCAGCCCTATGTGCTAGACTACCAAGTCAACTACCACAGAGACTATTGAGGACAAGCTCTGTATGGAAGAAGAGAGGAGAGGACTTACATTTTCCATCATTCCAGATCAACCACAAAACTAGGAAAGCACACCATTGTGTGGAGAATGTATCCAGCTTCCACAGCTCAAGATAGAGCACCTCTGTAAAGCTCTGAGAAAGGATTGCTTTCAGCCATAATGACAATAAGAATGACAATAAGGGTACAAGACAACAGAACTTATGAAGATCTGCATCTCAGCTCCCTCAAGCACAGGAGGTCCCAGTAAAGCCTTATAAAAGAACATTTCCCCTTCCCCCATCACTATGTGGCCTCAATTGCTGCTGCTTGTTGTTCGCCATGTGTCCTTCCTCTCCATGCTAGGGCCTGGGGCTGACATGGGAGGACTATGGGGGTAAGCAAGGTACCACAGTGCCAAGCTTGGCCTGCGAGGACCCCCTTTCCAAGTTTTCATCAAGTTTGCAAGTAAGTATGTTATGAGTTAGCCCTAGCCCAGAGTCCAGGTTCTATATTTCTGTTTCCAGTTGCATGACTTAAGTACAAGCAGATATGATTACCAAGACTTATTCAAGAGGGAACTGAGCATAGTCACATAGAAGCTAATCTATCTCCTTCATTTGAGGTCTTGTACTTACAGAAGAAGAGTGCCTCTCAGAGAACAGTGAAGAGCTACAACTAGGGGCTTCTTAACCACCCTGTATAGTCTTTCTGTAAGAATGGCATAGAGCAGGATGATCAGCTGCTCAGGATAAATTATTTAGGGCCAAAATGAAACAGGAGGCAATTGTGGGTTCATATGTATGATCCTGAACATTTCAAAACCCACAGCTTCTCTTTAGCCATATTCACAGGACTGATCAATAGTCTAGTTTTTGAAAAAGAGGAAGAAATAAAACACACTCTTGAGCCTAAGGACTGCATCTGAAGCAGCCAAGCCTGAGATTTTGCATGGAGAAGATTAAATCACATTGAACACAAGAGTTCTTCTTGGTTCCTATCCTGCCAAGTCATTAGTAGCTGTGGGCTGCTGGATCTCAAGGACAGGAGATTTTGAGTAAAGACAAGATCTAAGTTTTGGGAGCTGAACAGCTTTTTTCTCCTGCTTCTTCCGTCACAAGGACTTGCAGGCCATCTTCTTGACCCTTAATCTTTCACAGATCAAGGTGATGTCGACCACTCTGGAAGTGCTGCTTCTAGCTCTCTGTGGGTGAGTGATGAGAGCCCATCGGCCAGATCAGGCTGGCTGTTTCCCAGTGTCTGCAGAGCAGTCTAAGATTCTTCCACAATGGGAGCAGGCCCATTGAGGATCACTTTTCCCTATCTGAGGGCAGCAAGCTTCCTTGGTGGGGCCTCAGCTAACAAGGGCCCAGGGGATACTGTTCCTAGCAAATAATAAGAGTTCCCAGTCCACAGTAGTCCTAAGAAGCAGAAAAGCACAAGGAGTCAGCCAGCCTCTTCTACATAAGCATTTAGCTTTTTATCACAGGGAGGATCTACTGCTCCCCAGTCCAGAGTTGCAAAGCCCCCAACCCAAACTACAGTGTCCTAATCCCTAAAGCTGTACTACCATATGTATAGAGATACCCAACTATCAACCCAGTGAGGCCCATTCCCTTTTCAAGCTTTTCCATCATTATGATTGAAATTCTACCAGGTACAAAAATTAATGTCTGTCTGCCTTATTAATAAGGGTATGAAAGTATTTCAATGTTTTGTACTCTTGGCTACAGAAAATTGAGATCAGTGCTTTTTTTGAGATCCCAGACAGGAGAGGCTTGGGTTGTGTATGCTCCTCTGAAGGACCACTAACTCTAAGCCTGTTTTCACCCTGAAGTCCTCCATGCTCAGATTTAAATAAATGGGCATCTAAATGACAATGTGGGGCTGCAGGGATAGATGGTCACTGAAGGAGTGGCTGTGGCCACATAATCTCCCCAGGTTTGCACCTGAGGGAGCTCTTTATTTTATTTTATTGAGAAACAAATATCAATGAGACAGTTTCAAAGCTGATTAATAGGACATTTTCAATAATTAATATATTGTACATTGTTATCTTCTTAGTGGTAAGGAGCTCTTCTTGACAGGACATTTGAGCAATGACCCTTGTGGTATCCCAGGGAAGGTGTTTCCTCATTCCTGGTTACTGATTCAGTTCTCAAGTGCTGTTCCTTTGAAGAGAGATGCAGCAGAAGCCATGAATATGTTGCCTCTTCCTACAACCCAGACAATAGACTGGGAGGGCAAACACCCACCTTTCTGGCCCTGGTGCACTCTATGGAATGTAACCTGAATCTTGTCTAAGTGGCCAGGGCTTGAGGCTTCCCCATTTCTATCACCAGTATGAAAAGCACATAGACTGCCTGAGAAGAGGGCACCTTGCCAGGCAGTGAGCTCCAGGGCTGTGCCCATGCCTCTTAGCGCAAAGCACAACTTCAACCATTGCAAGCACCAAGGACTTAGAACAATGGTGCCAGGAAGTTCAAAAGCTAAAAAGAAGCTCAGCAAAACAACTAGGTCATAAGTGACACCCCAAAGCCAAAAGTAACCTCTAGGGAAGCATGTCCCCTTCAAACCTGCAGAGTAAAGGCAGATACACAGTATGAAGTCATGTGTTGCTTAACAATGAGCATACATTCTGTGAACTGTGTCTTAAGTGATTTTTGGTAATATGAGTATCATAATGTGTATTTATATAAAACATGACTAGGTCATTTAATCTTATGGGGCCATTGTTAGTTGGAATTTCATCATTATGCAGTGTATGACTCTCCTGTACTTGGCTCTAAAAGGTTGATCAACCTTGATACTAGAACTTCAGGACATCCTTGAAGCATCTATAACCTTCATCCCTATATATCCTCCCTATTTACAGGGCAACATAATTGCTACTTTCTCCTTGCCACTTAGTCTGAATTTGCTAAGATATCTCTGGGCCCCTGGCTGCAACCCAGACAACAGAGATCTTGAGTGGGCACTTTGAGTGCATCACACCTGTTCCCAACAGCTCAACCCTGGAGTGGAGTGGGGCTGGGCATTTTCCCTGCTGTTGCTTTCCTGCTGTCCCTATTTTTGGCAGTCTTGAAAAGAAAAAAGAATAGGTCACAGAATTTCCATTAGATGCAACCAGCACTTAGAAAAAGCTGCCTCCCTCTAGGCTGCCTGCCCCAGACACACAGAGGGTCTGGTCTCATCTGGACTCAAAAGGAGCCAAATCACATTCCAATTTGCATAGCACTGGGTTGGCCTTTATATATCCATGGTGAGCAACAGCCTTCAAGATTAGCCTCCAGCTGTTAAGGAATGGTCATGATCTGTCTCCCAAACACAGAAGGGGAGCTCTTGAGTGACAGTGGAGGATCCAACACCCTCAAATCCCTCATGCCCCTTCCATACACTTTTCAGCAGAAGCTAACTTGACAGTAAGCTGAGGAGAGCATCCCCAAGCCCTGTCTTCCGTCTACAGCTGCATGTTCCTCCCATTGCCTCAGCCTACATGACACTCCAAGATGAGCTCCCAGAGCACAGCAGAAACCATAATAAAGAGTGTGACACCTCTTCAGCTTTCTGCTTCCTTTTGTTTGGGGAAATTACCATTTATCTGTGACTTCCCATTGTTGGCCAGTTCTGGGCCTGAGGATGAGTGACATAGGAGCCACAGTAGCGTCCAAGAGAAACATGATATCCAGTGGCTTTGTAGAGCTTCCGGCCCTGACCTTCCCAAGCTTCAAGTGATGGGTGGGATTCAGGGCACCAGATAGAAGTTACAAAGATCTGCACAGACAGGAAATGGGGAGGGGCTAAAGGGGAGAAGCATAGCTTTTTGAAATTAAGAGAAAATAAGGTCTCCCAACCTATCTGCTTTTTATATTGTCCCTCTCACCCAGGGCCAATTTCAGAGACTTCTCTTAGTTCCAGCCAAGCTACAAAATGGGGGAGAAAGTTGGCTGTTCTGATCTCTGGGACCTCCCTAGTTGGGGAAGTCCCGCCCCATTTTACCACTTTTAATGTGATAGGATAAAGTAGAGGAAACTCAAGTATAGAGAGGAATGAGGTCTCTGTAGCCCCCATTCATCCCTTTACCTGGTGAGAACAGCCAGTTCCCACGTGTGAAGAGTCTTTCTATAAATGAGATGCTGGACTACCTCCAAAATCACAAGGGTCTCACATACATGACCCTGTTAACATAGTTAGCCACTTACTATGTACTGGAAAGTCCCAAGTGGTTCACATAAAGTAAGTGTCAAAAAAAATCTTATAAAGAGTCTGGGGTTGGGGCTCAGCAATATGTCACCTAGCATGTACAAACAAGCTCCTGAGTTTGATCCTTAGCACCACAAAAAGCAGAGATTTGTGCTGCAGATGGGTCACTCAGTCCCCTCTTTTCTATCCCTGGAAATAGACCTAGACAGGCTTCCAGGCCTATAGCCACATCAGAGATTTACCACATGTACAACTCTACTCATTCGCTATACTACCTCGTCTCACCCAAGTTTTTCCATAGGGGTGGGAGATCCATTAGATCAAAGGAGCTTAGTGGCATCATACCGTCATCTCCTTTGTCTCCAGGAAATCTCAGCATCAAGGCAGAAAAAGGGGCATAAAGGCTGAGTCTCTGTGGAGCAGACCAAGTTTATGCCAACACCTGTCCAGCATCTTGGCCGGCACCTTATTCCCTCCTATGAATGTGCATCCCACCAACTGTCATGTATAGTTGTCATGTACTATGGTTGGTCAGAGCCTCACCTTCAAACAAACCTCCACCCACTGTCCTGCTCTGACTTCCTCTGTATCTGAAGAATCTCATTTCCCAAAAAGAAATAGTGGCTGCTAAATTCGCTAAACATGGAGCAGTGCTGTCTCTTCCACCATTTCCAACAATTGGTTAAAGTTTGACCTTTCTGAATTTGTTTTGTTGTTTTTTATCTGTAAAAATCTGAAAAACTGTTCCTGTCCTATCTGCCTTCTGAGCTGGTAGTTGATTAAGGACAGAATGAGACTGGTAGGAGAAGAGCGCTACATCAGGCATGGTGTCAGGCCTGTAACCCCAGCACTCAGGCTGAGACAAGAGGGTTGCTGCTAGTCTGAGGCTAGCCTTTGTTACATACTGAGTTCAGGGCCAGCCAGAACAACATAGCAAGACCCTGTCTCA
>NDGN011473970.1:0-11067 GCA_002564285.1 Tympanoctomys barrerae
GGGCTGGCTGGCATGTGGTGCTGGGGGATCAAACCGCGGTCCTTGTGCTTTGCCAAGTTTGTTCCAAGTAGTTGCTTTAGACCACTGAGCCATCTCACCAGCCCTCCCACAATATTTAAAAGGCAATGGAATACCTATCTCTGACAAAACTAAATTTAAAAAAGTGATATAAATGAAGAACCATTTTGTATCTGTATATTCAAAATAGTCAGGATAGATATACAGCTACTTTCTCTTAATTCGATGAATCCAAAGATTTGTTATAATAGTATTTATAGACAGGATATCATTTCTTCATCTTGTACTGTGAATAACCATTAAGAAGACAACAATATGCATTGTATCACTTATTGAAACTGTCCTGCTAATCGGTTTTGAAACTCTCTCATTGCTATTTGTTTCTCAATAAAATTATTTTAAAAAGAACACACACACACACACACACAAAGAATATGTTATAAAAATCTGTTTTTGCCATTTTGAAACAAACCTTTACCATTATTTTGGAACCATCACAAGCCATACTGCAACTTCTACTCTTTCCTTTAATACTTAAAATCATCTAGTGAATCCACCAGAGTTCAATTTCAAAACAATCAGCTACATATCCCAAAAATATGTTGGAAGGAAGCTTATTCTAATATTATCCAAAATCATGAATTAAGTGTAATATGTGAAGTCAGTCATTACAGCAGGTGGCATGGAGTTTGTCTTTATTCTTCTGCCCCTTAGTTGAGAAATTTAATGTTTTGGGATTTAATTTACTTAAATGCAAAATGTGTGTAACAGTTGCTTTTGCCTTATGCCCGTGTTGCCAGGATTAAATGAGATAAGACATGGAAAATGCATCTTGTATAAGAGCTTGGCAAGTGTGTGCAGACTCAAGGCCTGACAGCTATTTTTAGTAATGGAGACACAATCCTGCAATGATAAATATATGCCTGGCTTGCATTTCATGTTCCAGAGATCATTACTGTTTTTCTGGGCAAAGAATACTATTATACCTACAGGCAAGGGCCAAAGAGCCATCAGTATGTGGAAAAGCGCACAGGGTAACAGGAGACAGTGTGCAGGAAGCAGGTGCTGGGTGAGCCACTTAATTCTGATGGATGGCATGTGTCTGGCATAGGGCTATTTTTAACATGGCCATTAAAACCATAGCACATCATAGTCTGTAGCCCCTTAAAGGCACTGCCAGCACCTGCCAGGCTGCAGGACCAATGGGAACCGTGTTCAGCTGTATTTGTTATCTATTGTTGGCTGAAATTTGGCCTTAATTATACTTGAAATTCCTTGATGCATATTTTTATAATATGCTTCTTGCCTACTCAACATCTATCAAGTACAATGCAATCAGTGAAAAATTCAGGTCTACTACTAGATTCTTGCCTTCTCTTTGTGCACTTTACATTTCAGAGTCGACTACTTCCTCATACTAGTAAGGCAGCTGTTCCTTATTCCTTGAACAATGTTCTTTTCTCTCTTCTTACTGTCTCGCTTGCCAGCATTGTCTCTGTTGAGGTCACCATCCCGTCTAATGGGTGACTTCTATCACCTCCCACCTTGCCTCAATATTTGCTTCTCACATCCCTCATTCTATTCTCCAGATAACAGCAAGGATTACAGAATTTATTGACTTCAAAATAGTAAAGTAGGAAACGTCACTTTTGCCTAAATTCTTTCATTGACTTTTCACTACATTTAGTACAAATGTATAAGTTCTTTCTTAGGTTTTGGTATCTTGGCTTAAGTTTTTATTCTCTTCATTATCTATCATTATACATTTTGCACTTCCTCGCAGCCACTAAGGACCCTTTGCAATCAGCACTACAAACATGTTTTTACCCCAGGGCAGTAGCACATGATACTCTCTCGCCCGGGAAATTCTACTCATCCATTCATTTGCATGATGGGCACAAGTATTCACTTTATTTAGATTTCAATTCATATATCTATCTACTTACCCAAAAATACTTCTTGCTTTTTGAAATTTTATTTGGGCTGGGGAAATAGCTCAGAGGTCGAAGCACCTGCCGGGAAAGTGCAAAGAACTGGTTCAGTCTCTAGTACTGCACGCTGTGCCGGCTCCAGAACGCGCTGTGTGTGCTGTGCCGGCCACCGAGATGAGGCTTGATGCTCCACGCCTGTAATCCCAGCACTGAGGAGGCTGACACAGAAGCATCCTCACTCCTACTAGTCTGAGCTGTGTAATGAGACCTTGTACCAAATAAATAAATTTTATTTATTTTTGGTTTTTTTTGAAACGAAGTCTCACTACATAGTCTAGGCTGATCTTGAATTTACAATGTAGCTAAGGAATGATACCAACTCAGAGGGAGCCTTGCCTCTTAGCCTCCTGAGTATTAGGATCACAGGTTTGGCTTTCAAAAAAGATATATATTTGAATTAGTACATGTTTGCAGCACTCAATGACACCACTCATCATGGGGAGTCAGTTATCTGTGTATAACACATCTTAGTTCTTTCTACTTCTTATTCTCTTCCATCATCCTCCCCACCCTCATCTCCTGGTAAGTTTCTCATGGGCAAAGTAATTTTATGCTTCTCTATCTATTCATGAGGTTTTCTTCCTTTTTTTCTTTCCTGTGACAGGATCTCACTATGCTGTTCAGGCTGGCCTCAAACTCTTATGACTCAGTTCTGCTTCAGCCTCCTGCTTGCTGGGAGTACAGGAGATTCATATTCCTAACCCATTTTCTTGTTTTATTTTACTTCACAGCATTTATTACTATTGAACATCTTGTTTTACCTTCGTTTATTTATTATCTTATTAGAATATAAGCGTCATGAGAAAGCAGTTAGTTATCTACTATCCACTTTGATTTTCCAACACTGAGACACAACCTGCCTCACAAAAGACCTTTATCCAACTAATCTTCCATTTGTTATTTGGTTTAGGTTTGTTCTCTTTTGCAGTCATTGAAGTGTGCTCTTTTGATGAAAGTGTTCTCAGGTGGAGCAGATTAAGCATCACCAGTCCTATTTTGCATCTTCTGCCCTTCAGAATTACAGAAGCATCCCTTGGGGTTTCATCCTGCACAAATCCTAGTGTTTGCCCTGATCTTGTGAATAAGACTAAAGAAAAGATTGGATAGAGACCCAAACTTGATGCTAACAAAGTGGACTAGGAAATACTAATAAACTTAGAGCAAGTGAAGCCAACAGCATTGCTCATTTATTTATTCATTTAGTACTGAGGCCTGAATTCAGGATCTTGCATTTGCCAGGCAGGCATTTATGCCACTGAGATATCTCCCCGGCCCCTGTTCATCTACTATTAATGATACAATTAAGTAGGTAATAATTCAATTGGCTAAGGTCTTATTAGAGGTTATTTTAACCCTTAGGAAGCAAAAAATACATAATTTTAGATCGAAATGCTTCTGATTGTAACTTAACTAGAATAATGTATCTGTATGTGTTACTTTTTTCTACTCGTTGATACAGTGGAACCTACACAGACAATAAGTGATAGAGGAAACACTTTCTTTTTGTCTGTAGAATAATAGGTAGATAAGGTTAACAAATAATAGAAGTTGAATTTAGGAAATTTATCCAGCAGCATGATACCATTTATCAATAACTGACATAAAACTACATATGTTAATAATATTTTATCTGTCAATATCTTTGAAAATTTTTGATTTTGGTATGCTTCAGAAAGAGATAGATGTTCTATTTTTCTTTTTTTAAATACAATTGTAGGTTTTTTAAGTATTTATTTATGTGTGTGTGTGTGTGTGTGTGTGTGTGTGTGTGTGGCCAGCTCAGCACACGAGGGGGCGAGGGGCTTTCTTCATCCATCCCATTTTATCTTTTCTCCTTACTGACACAGCAGTCAGTCTATGTCTGGCCAGTTTAAGTCCCCTCTCCTAGGGCTCCATTACTGCGCACAGCTCCGACTTGCTATATTCTACTATTTCCCTCTGCTTTCCTGTCCAAAAAACCTATAACCAGGCCCACAAATCATGATCTTGGTTAAATAATTTATCATCTATATTTCTATTTTATTGTCAATAAAACAAAAATGCTACCAATCTTTTATGGATTCTTCAATTATAGCATGGTGGAAAGCAAATAGTATCCGTGTGATTATCAGAATGTGAAGGAAGCTATAGCACCACAGAGGCATTGTGGACAGAAGTCCAAGCGGTAGTCATAAAACTAAGTTAAGGAGCTGATCAGAGGAGCAGGGCTGGGAAAAGAGCTGCCTACAGTAGCATGAGGGAATTGTATAGCAATTAATTGGACACCTTTTAAAACTGCAAGATAAGTACAAGAAACAATCTTTTGCTCAGCAGGGAGAATTAGGCTCTGTGATAGGCTAAATGTATTATTATTTATATGCATTGGCAGTTGGTTACTGAGAGCATGTTCTGGCTTACTTACAGACAATTAGCAATTAAAATTAAAAGATAATTGTTGTTGATCTGTTTGTGCTTTAGTGAAATTGTATTATTATTGTGTTAATGAATAAGATGATGTAAGTGCTAAGCTTATTGAAGGCTCAGGCTCTCACTCTTACCTGAGGACTAAGAGGATGAAGACGTGATGCTAGGTAAATGGAGTCTACCAAGTATGCATCCCAGCAGACTTTTCTGTGGAGGCTATTTGGAGAAGGCTTAGGACAACTCGGAGCGTAGCATTGTCTCCTAGCCTAGGGCTCAGGCTCTCTTTAGGTCTCTGAAATCAGAGAGGCTTTGGGTAGCACTCTCCAGTAGGATAGATATGAGGAAATCCCAAGAAAAATCACAGAAAACTCAATCTGTTTTTGCAAACCTCTTTGAACTATTGAATTTTGCCCTAATAGAACAAAAGGAAAAAGGAAAAATCATAGGAATCTAAGAATTCTGCACTATGATATAGATTCTAGGATTCTTCCATAATTAGATGCTAATGAGATTATAATCTGTTCATCCTCTAAACAGAAAAACAATTGTTTTTCAGCTATTCTCGTTACTTATGCAGAGCTATTAACAGGTAGCTAATTCCTAATGAGAAGGACTCTTCACACTAGACTTATGTACTAACTTTGCTACCCACCCTTAAGGGTGCAAGTAAATAAATATATTCTGAGGAAATAAATTTAAGCTGGGAATAAGTACAGATATTTATAAGCCCGATGATGTGGGAGTTGGAGCAAGAGGATTGCAAATTACAACCTAGCCTGGCCACCATAGGAAGAACCTATCTGAAAACAAAATAAGGAAAAATATTATAATCAGTTTTTGAATTTATACATCAATTAAATTAAAACAAATCTGTATATCTGTCATGTTGGATATTTGCATTTAAAATTTCTAGAAATTGGAGTCTTTTCTTCTATTGCCAATATATTTTCTCCTATTTGAAAAGTGCATTTTAAATAGCTTAATGTTACCTCAAAACTTGTCATTAAGCAGTGAAGATTGTTTTTCATACCTCTTGTATGAATTAAAATATTCATAGAGATAGAAAATAAATCAGTTAACTAATACTCCTGGGCCTTTGTTTGGAACTTTTTGTTTCTATTGGTTTTTTTTTTTTTTTTGAGACAGTCCACAGGCATATGTCACTACTCTATACTGTTGAGTTTTGTCTGAACCTATTTTACATGATTATTTGATACAGCAGAACTTATATAGGCAATACAAGTGGTACAAGAATCAATTTATTATTCACTAGATCACAAAATAGTGAATATTTGTAAATAATTTTGTAAGTCAATATGATACATTCAACAAAATCTTCTATAATTTGTTTTGTTTTGTTTTGTTTGCAATATGGGGGATTGAACTCAGGACCTTGAGCTTGACAGGCAGGTGCTTATTTTGCCGAGCTATATCCCTAGCCCTTATGTTTGTAAAATTAAACATTGAGTTTTATTTTGTTTTATAATATAAAGCAATAAATATTTATTTCTATTGTTCATTCATTCAGCATATTTGGGGAGTACCTACTATGCTTATAGTACTGTCCCATAAGAACAGAGAAGAAAATGGAATGGACTATGTTTCACACAGAACTGATGTACTTATTGTGAGATGCATATAGATGATAGGTAGGTAGGTAGATAGATAGATAGATAGATAGATAGATAGGTGATATAGACAGATGAAAGGTAGACAGATAGCAGATAAATAGGTATAATTGGACATGATATAACATAAAGAGAATGGGTTACTTTAAGTGGAATAGTGGAAGAACTGTTTCTGAGAAGGTAATCCATATATTGCAATCTGAATATAAGGCTTAGATAAATAATATTATTAACAGCCAGTGACAATGACAAACTCAAAGCATAAGAAGTACCTAGATTTTAGAAAACTGGAGGAAAATCAGTGTGATCAGAACTAAATGGTCACAGGGAAGAATGTTACAACATCAGGTTAGGGGTATAAACTAGATCATTCCTGACCTGGGTAGCAGACAAGTGTGGTTTTCTTCTATATGTGCTGTTTTATCAGCTGTAGTTCTAAGGTGACAATACATTCCAAAGCTGAAAGGCTTAAAATACAATTTTGTTTTCTTCACAAACCTGCAGTAATTCATGTAATAGCTGCTGACATGATTCAAATTAATACTTACTCATGGGATTTCCATGTTAGTACTGGTTATTAGATAGCAGATCAATGGCCTGCGCACCTTCTTCATGTGGACTGTTTCAGAACAGTCTCTTGAGCTTACACAAGCATACAGATTAGGTGTTAAAATAAAAATTCGAACAGGAATAGGTAGATGCATCATACATCATGATTACTCTTGAAAGCCACATCATGTAAAGTTAGTAGTCAAAATCCTAATCAAATTCAAGGGAAAGGAATACCCCTTGACAGAAAAAATATTGAAGTCATACTGTAAGGGAAAATAATGAAATAAATTCTCTTAGGGCAGCCGTTTTGGAAAGACAGAACCTGTCACACTCTCCATTCAGCCCTACCAATTTCTCTCTCTCATATGTAAAAGTCTCATTCCAAACTTGTAATAGCTTATCACCTAATCAGATATAGGTATAGATAATATTCTTTGTGTAAAGTTCTTCCAATGCAGCTTATAATACAATGATGTGTGACATATACAAGTGAAAAGATAATTTTTCTAGTTCTCCAAATACACAGAAATAAAATGCTAGGATAGAGGCTGGATTATTTTTGTGGATGTTCTATTCAAAATGGCAGTGAAGGAGACAGAACACAGAATGTACTGGCCCGTGCTTGCTCTGAAATGCCTGCCCCATGCTGCTAGTGTCTTCACTGAAGGTCAGTTTTCTTCGTTGGAGGTTGATCTCCATGCCTTCTGCCAGACTCGATGGGTTCTGTGTTCTGCCTCCTTGGCTCACCTTTCTTTTCTGAAGTCTTCTTAGGTCTGTTTCCTGCTCATAAGCATTTGAGATCTCAAGGTCTTTTCTTATTTTAGATTCTTAATCCTAGTCCCTTTATTCACAAGCTTCTGGTACATAAATATATCATTCATTCCTTGGAATAAAATTATAATCACCTCTCAAGATAATCCATTCTCCTCATTAACCTTATCATGAGCCTGCTGTGGGACAATATTCTTAATATTAGCTCTGATATTTAGGGACGAAGATATTTAAAGCTTATTATTTTAATCCTTAGAAGGACATCCAGCTGAAAGGTTTCATGAGGAGTCATCTTAGATCTCTCTGAAATCTTTACAATATACTCTATAGTACAATTTTTTTCATAAGCCAAACCTTAATTTAAATATCACTTAGCATCTATAGATATTAGTAAAAGGAGTAGATTTATTTTCACGCTAAGAAAGTTTTTGTTATGAAACTTTTATACACAAGTTTATTGTTTCATTCATTCCCCTCTTTTCACATCTTATCAAAGTCCGGGAAAAGATCTCCCTGAAAATTCCCTTAGCTGGAGTCATAAATTCATTAGTACATTTCATAACCTCTCTGATATTGCAGGCAGTATATTATCAAAAATCTCACCACTACAAATCATCTTGTAACAACATTTTCCTTACTTTTCTTTGAGCTGTCAGATACCTTTTTTCCAGATTATTCAGGTTCCTGGCAATACTTCACCTGGAGATTTGGGGCTTTTTTATATAGTTTGCCTCAAAGCCAATACTACAAGTTTTTGGGTTTCTACAAAAATACTCCACTTTCAGGTACAAAATTTGTGTTAGTTATCTACTACTGTGTAAAGAAAAACAATCGTTAAACTTAATGAGTTAGAACAACCAAAATTTCCTTTGTTTGCAATTGTGTAATCTAGACAGGTCCTGATGAGGATAACCCCATCCCTGCTCCAGCTGTCAAGATGGCTTATTTCCATGGCTAGCAAACTGACACTGCCTATTGGCTGGAAACTTAGCTGGTGCTGGGAGGGCCAGATCCTCTCCATATGGGCCCCACCACAGGCTACATGGCTTACTCAGGCATGGGGATTAGGTTCAAAAGCAAGGTTCCAAGAAAACATCACATTAAAAAAAATCCTGATTTTATTCACTACAATATCACTTCCATGGGAATCAGAGGGACACAGACTCCCAACTATCAGATAGGAGTTCCAATTTGTATTAAAGGGGGCTCCCACAAGAGAAGACATCATTGCTATTATCTTTGGAAAATAAATTTGCCCAAAGGGAAAGAAACTGAATGGTTTGAGTTAAAAAAAATCCTCTGGCTTTCTATGGATGAGAGACATAATAAATAATTGACAAAGGTTAGGAAATAAGTAATGGCAGAAAGAAACCAATGGAGAAAGGACTGGATAGGTTATGAAGTATAATCAGTGGAAATAGATAAGATGTAGTTATTGAGAAAAAGAGAAGAATCAAAATTGCTTTTAGAATTTATTTTGGAGAAATTGTGTGAATTGTCATTCTATTTACAGAGTTGAAGAAGACTAGAGAAACAAGTTTTATGCTCTGTTTTTCAGAGAAAAGAAATTAAGAACTCAGTTTGTAGGTGATAAGTTTGAGTTCCTTTGTAAATATTGAAATGCAGATGTTATATAGACAATTACTTATACATGCCTAGAACTGAGAGTATCCAAAAGAGATATCACACACATAAATCCTATGGTGAGTTAGAGGGTGCCTTTACATGCAAAATTCTTTTTTTTTATTATTTATTACAGAGTCTACAAGATCTATAGGGCCTTAGTACATAGATTCGACTTGTAGTGACCCTTTCCTGTTTTCAGCCTCCCAAGAGCTAGGATTACAGGCATGTGCCACCATGCCCAGTGTCAGTCCCAGCTCAGCACACCCTGGGGGTGGGGCCAGCACTGCAGACCAGGGATAGAAACCATGCCCCTACATCTGCCTAATTAGGTGCTTTAATCCGCAGAGCTATCTGGCTGGTCTTGCAAAATTCTTGGGTAATAATGAAATAAAGCAATTTATTTAGTACATCGAGAAAAATGAATGGGCTGTCCATGACCTGACAACATTCTAACACTAGGAAGGTGGGCACAGACATAAGAGCAAATAAAAAAGCATTAGAAGGAGCGACTTGTAGAGAATAGGAAAATCCAAAGTGCCTGTTATTGTAGAAATCAAAACCAATGTTTCAGAGACAATGACTGTGTAAAAACCCTGCAAAATAGAGCTAATTTAAAATTTTACTCAGAATGAGTCAATAAATTCAGGAGGGCTCTACTCTTGTCTCTATATTTCACCTGGAAAAGCCTAAGGGCAACTAACTGAAACCAAGTAGAAGTTTTCTTCCTCACCTAAGTCCTAGTCCTTGCAAAGACTCAGACCTGTAAGCTGGAGCACAGCAGAGACCCTATTAAATTGAAGAAACATAGACCCCCCCATCTCTGAATGTCAGTTTGATGAAAAATATATGAAATATACTAGTGCAGTCATCTTTGGGAAATGTAACCTTCCATAAAAAGTAAAGTATAGCAAGTCAGATTAGTAGTATTGCTTTCATTAAGATAGCTAGTAAGATCAGCCTATGGAAGAGATCCATGTATTTCCAGACTATTAAGTATCATCAGTACACCTTAGCATGAGCAATTTCAGAAGAGGTAAAACCGTTAAAATCAGATTGAGCAAGCAACATAGTTTGGATCTAGAATATTTCTAAAGGCCCTCCTGTCAAAGGTTAGGTCTCAGATTGGTATGGTAGGAAGGTCATGGAAACTTTCAGAGGTGGGGGTGCCCAGTGGAAAGTGTACTATGCTGGTGGGACAAAATTCTCCAAGAGGATGATGGGATTCTCAGCTCATTCTCTTTCTCCAGCCTGGCTTCCGTGAAGTGAGCATTTTCCTTTGTCAAATGTTCCTGCCATAACACGCTACTAAATTAATGGGGCCCATCAAGCATGGACAGAAATTTTCTAAACTGTGAATCAAGCTAAATCTGTCCTCCCTCTAAGCTGATTATTAAAGTACTTTTCACAGTATTGTAAGACTAACATAAGAAAGATCGAAATGAAGAGGTAATGAGAACATGAAAATAGCTAGCACAGATGAGCTTATTAGAAAGCTTGCTACTGAAAGGAGAAGAAAAAAATACAGAACAAAAGCTAAAAACATGCACAAATTCAAAGAAAGCTGTTTTTAGAAATAGGATATATTTGCATTCTATTGAAAACATAAGAGATCAATAATAAAAAAGAAAAAAAAGAAGTGGTTGACACATCCCTGAAAAGTTAGGCCTAGCATCTTTGAAGTAAGTGGACATTTTTGGGGAAGGCTACAGAGTGGGAGTGAAGAGACACTTTTCATTATTTAGTGGAAAAATGCGGTTTTGTGCGTTTAAAAGTAAAATTAAACCTAAGGAATTAGCATTAGTTTTGATTCATGGTGTGTGTGTGTGCGTGTGTGTGTGTGTGTGTGTGTGTGTGTGTGTTTAGTTTATAACTATTAATGTAATAGCCATCACCAGCAAGAGTGCACAAGTACTCCTTCATCTTAATCAGATCTCCCTTTCTAATGTCCTGAAATAAAACTAATCACTTCTGTAATTTAATTCATCTTCACTCTGCTCTTTAAGCCTGATAGGTTGTGGCCCTAGTAAGATGGTGGTCATCTAATATGGCTGAAGCCCTTAAAACAACAGCTCATCTTC
>NDGN011473974.1:0-18757 GCA_002564285.1 Tympanoctomys barrerae
CAGTAGTGCGTCTAAATGTCCTGGTCATGAATGACATTCAGACCACCTTGTCAATGCCTGGTTTTCATGAGAACCTGCAGAAAAAGAAGATAGGTATTAAATATCCCTTTAAAAGGTATGTAATTTTAGAGGCAGGGAAGTGTGATAAGATTGAAAACCTAGTCAAGTACATGCAGTACAGGATCTCAGTCTGGTGTGAGGCTGTTCACCTCTAGACCACGAAAATACCCCGGCCAAATACCCACCCCCAGGGCTCAAGTAGAGCTGAGGGAATTATCCAAACAGGTGTCAGAATTTGCCCAAATAGGTCCAGTCCAGAGTTAGTGTATCAGGAGATAGTGAGATCAATGCAGACAGTTTAGAGTGCTCGCAGGGGAAGCCCAGATCCTCCTGTAACTTAAGTTTTGTACAAACAAGTAAATCAATCTCCATCTCCCTCAGTTAAAAGGTTCCATTCGTCTTCTTTCCCAGTGACACCTAATCTCAAAGTTTCCTTTGTTTCCGGTGCTCTGTGACTACAGAACACTTTTAAGTGTTCCCCTTGGCTCCAAACACAAACAGAGAACATGTATTCTTTTTTAAAGCATTGGGTTTGTTTTCAGCTCAAAGCTGCCAATATTTACATGTGGCACTCACATTATTTAATAAAGACCTCAACATCATATTCAGGGTGAGCAATCATCTTGGTGCTAGGAAAACACATACAGAGACCACAAGAATACTCTGTGCCAGGAACGGTGGAAAAAAGCTTCACCTTTTCCAACACCATCAAACATCCTGCTCCATAAACACCACCAACACAGAACACTTACCTTTGAAAACAGACATAAGCTGCTTGGAGGAAAGCTGAACCTGCAATTAGCCTGCTTACAGAATAACAGCAAGTGGGAGCCTACTAAAGAACCTCACTGCAAGACCTGACTTGAAATCTTAATCAGCATGCCTGTTTTTCCTGGCCTTAGCCACAGTAACTGGGTACCCATGGTCTTTGATTCACTGAGACTCCACTTCCTAATCTTTATTCACTCAGTTCTGCAGCAATCATCACCGGGATGAAGGAGGAGAGGTCCAATACATTAGGTTTGAGATGATATCCTAGCAGGGAGATGTGTACAGTACAAGCAATAGAAAGGGCCAGGCTGTTCCAAAAGGAAAGGTGGGCAGAGAGAGCATAGGGTCAAAGGTCAGACTCTTAGAAACCTCAGAGACCTGCTCCAGCGACATGCCCCAGATTGGCATCCAGATAAATACCACTCCACAGGATAAAGGTAGGTATGAATCAAACAGATTCTGTACTCAGGGGAAATGTTAGGGTAGACATAATTAAAAACTTTTTTTACTTGTTACTTTTTGTATTTCTCAGGGTCTTTAAGATACTAACATGGAACCACTTCTTCTGAAGTGTCACCTGCTAATCTTCCCAGAACTTTCTATTCACTAGAAAAAACATGGAGACAGTGAAAAAATGGGAACAGTGCTTCTCAATGTGTAGTCCCAAGTCTACCTGCAAATTCTCAGGGAAATAAGTACAAAACTTGAGAGTAAGGGTTTAAAAGTTATTTTAAGTTATCTGACATTGCTACAACACCCAAAGCCATGGCCAATTAGCTCATTTGACACAGCAGAAACAGTGTGGCAGCAGCAAATTGTAGAACAGGGAGTATGTAGTGTGTGCTGTGTGGCAGTTGTGCTCAGTAGAACAACATGGTGGTCCACCACAGACTGTGAGGAATGTGGTCCTACAGTAGAGTTTGTTGAGCTCTGGTCTAGGAAGTACTGCTCAGTCCAGGCTCTAGAGTACATGTAGAGATGCGGACATTAGAAAGATAAAGTGATCTATTTGAGATTATAGTGTCTGTGGCAAAGGATTAACACCAAAGGTTGCCAAATGACAGGTGTGGTAGGTGGAAGAGTCTAATAAAAACAAAAAGAATTTAACATAGATGCTGGGCTGAGAGTGTGATTCAGTGGTAGAATGCTTATCCTACTAGACACCCTGAATTGGATCCCCAGCACTGCAAAATACATATATATGAAACAGAAAAAGTTTGTCACTAAAAATGAGTTTCTAATGATGATTCCAATTTTAGATGGCATCCAGCTAAGCAAACTACTCTGAACCCTTTCCTGGGATCCCTATGAAGATTTGAAATAAACATTCAAATCAATAATACCAAAATTTACCAAGAATGGTTATGATGAACTAGACTGGGAAATATGAATATGAACTGTGCATACCTGAAAGAAATGGGGATATGATTTGTAACTCCCCACTCTGCCTGGCAGCAAATTCGTGAAGGAGGCCAAGTGTGAAAAGGAGGGATGAGGAGGACAGACTACAGTAAACATAACTGTGCCTATGAAACAAAGGCTTAGCATTGTCCAGCCTGTTATAAAAGAAGCGGAAAATCAGGATTTGCATGTTAAATCTCCAAACCCATCGATACTGGCAATGAATTTGCATGCTTCAAATCCCACTCCAAGACTTCATCACATAAGTTCAACAACAGGCAAAACTATTGTCATGGTAAGAGACAGGATATTGTCCTCGGGATGAGAATCATAAGCTGGGATGAAAGGGTAGCTTGGGGTATTCCTGAAGAGCTATTTCTTGATCTTGGCACTTGTTGGCAACATACTTGTATGTTTGCTATGTGAAAGTTCATCAGCCTGTACACTTCTGATTTGTAATTTTTCATAGGTATGTGACTACAAATTTGGCTAAACAAATTCATACAATACGGAATTCCAATACGGAACACCAGGAAGGAGGTCCATCATCAGTGAAGATAAGTAAAATGCACAGACAATACTGTTGGAGGAAGGGCTACAGGGATGACACGCAAGGTTGATGCATGGATGACAAGGGCAAAGACTGCCACCACCAGCACAAATGTCAGAGGAATAAAGATGTACAAGAAGTGAATATGGAGGCTAAAAGAAAATAGGCACAGAGACAGAAAGAGAGGAAAATTATAATATTGGAGATGTTTTTATGTGGAAAGTTATGTGTCTTTTTGGGGGCGGGGGGGAGAAATAACAGAAGAGGAGGCTTGAACTGGTTCAGAAAGAATGTCATGTTGAATTCCACCTATGCACAAATGTCCCAGTTGTAGACACTGCAGGGTCTCCTCTAAGCACACAACTTCTAGCAACCCTCGCGAGCTTCTTGATTTGCAAAATAAGGGAAATCACATTCGAAGATTGCTGCTTAGAACCCGTAAAGGAGGTGGCCCTTTTGCCTGAATACAGCAAGCTCTTCACCGCTGAGACTAAGACTTCCTCCCTATTTCATCCCACAGCGACTGACATTTCCAGCCCTTCTTCCCTAATGAACACTCTCTGGAAAGCTATGAGAGGAAAGTAAAATGCAAAATCGGAATTTAAAATTCTTACTATGTTTCCATTTTTTCCTACAATGATTTTAGAGGTACCAATGATTTGGCAGAATTTTTTTCTAAATCTAGTGCTAAAATGGTTTTGAGGTATAAGCTTTGGGCTTACACGTGTTAGTCCACTGACTTAAAACAGTCTCCTCAGTGGCCACTTCAGGCTGCTGGTACTTCCTTAGCGCCTCAAATGCTGCCCTGTTTATCACTTGTTATCAGCAAGTGCTTATATGGGGCTGTTAAGGTAGTGAAACTATTCCACGGGATGCTTTAACAGAGGATTACTTCACATACATTTGTCTAAATCCACAGTATGTGCAACACTAACAGTGAATGGCAGTGTAAGCCACTGACTTTGGGTAGTAATTATGTGTGCATGTGAGTTCATCCACTGTAAGGTATGTACCACTTTGATGGGAAATGTTGGTAGAAGAGAGGGTTGTGCTTGTAAAAAGGGGGATGACATGAAGGGAACATCATATTTTAAGCTTCAACCATTCTAGGAAAAAAGTATTTTTTTAAATAACCATGGCTTCAGTAAATCTAGAGCAATGAAATAAAAGTAGGTAAATAAGAATTCTAACAATGTGTTGTTCACTGACTACAGAAAAAGATAAAATGATCATGCTTCATTTCCTCCATCATTTCAAGCAGCAATCACTTCTCTACCTTAGTCTGCCTCACCCTCGCAGCAACCCCCAACTCTCTCTCTCTCTCTCTCTCTCTCTCTCTCTCTCTCTCTCATCTGGGGAGTCTTCAAAAGACCTCTGGTGGGAATAGGATGTTTACTTCTTTGTGTATCCCTGTTAACAGTAAGCACTGGCATATGCTAAGCATCTGGAAACTCTGGAACAATCAGAGATGGAGGGCACCAGGGGCCTGCCAAACAGCACATCAAGAAAGGCTGGAAGGCTAGGAGACCCCAGGACAAGTTTCCAGCCTCGAAGCTAGGAGGGGGCTGGGAAAAACTATTCAGTGTGGGGGAAGGCATCCAGGAGCAATCTGAAAGAACTGCTGTCCTCTAATTGTGTTTGATGTGCCAGCTAACCAGGGAGCCTGCACTTTAATGGAAGAATGAGACAAATCTTGTGTCTCCTCAACATCTCTTCCAACACTGTCTTACACCACTTTTTGCCTTTTTCATACCCATCATGTACCTATGCCCCTAGAAAAGAAACCAGAGACAAAGGTTGCCTTGTTCAAAGCCACAATAGAATCCTCAGTGCCACATAACACAGTAAATCCATCCTGAAAGAAAGAAGCTTTGGAAGGTCGAGTCCCTTGGGCAGCAAGCACTACAGGGCGGAACCCCATCAATGGTCCTGACAGAAATGAGACCCTTTCCCACCCTGCCTGGGAATCAGTGTGACAGAAGTTGCTCAAGGGGAGTTGCTCGGGGCCCCTGAGCTGGGGACTGGAAGCTGCAGCAGTGTGACAAGGCTCCAGAGAAGGAAAATGGGCCCAGCATGCCTTCCAGAGGAACTCCAAGGTAAGGGAGACCTGGGAAGGGAGGATAGGCCGTTTGGTCCAGGTGAGATTCAGGAATCAAAATGGGGCTTCGTGCTCTCATTTAACCGGCTGTATTGTGGAGAGCAAATGAGGCTACTTTTAGTTATCTGCTGAGACTGCCGAATTCACTCAGAGGTACCATGAGAGAAGTGGGCAAGCTGAGGGTTATCAGCTTTCTCCAAAAGCAAGGAAGAGACAGGGAAGAATCGTGCTAGCTGGAAACTGGTTCACTGCATTCACTTCCTTAATGGAAGGCCCTCCTCTTCCCTACCCAAAATCAAGCTATAAGGGGACAAGTGTCCTCCTCTGGCTCTGAAGAACTAGCTCACTGCTGCAGGGAAGGTGCTGACTTTGAGTCCCCCTGCTTAGGGAAGGGACACACAGCTCCGCTCCAGAAGGCAGGGGAGTTTGCTCCTGAGGTTTAGAAAGGACAAATAGTAAAGAAAGGAACAAAGTAGCAGGGACCAATCGATAAACTGAACGGTAAAGTGAAAGCAGTCCAGCATCAAATTCAGCTACACTGAACTGAGGGAGGAAGTAATGAGCTGCTACGCCCCGCCCGACTTGCAAGAGCCATAGGCTTGCGCTCCGCCCGCCCCTTTGGGCGGGGATTTTTGTCAAGGCTGGACTCCATTGGTTACTCTGAAATCGCTCTATCCAATCAGTGAGGGAATCAGTCAGGCCGGCACCGCCCACCGCAAGAGCGGGCCGCAGCTCCGCCAGGCTCAACCCAACAGGTGAGGCCAGGGGGGCCGGCTCCTGCAGATCACGTGTCCGAGGACTGCACTGCGAGGGCGGGGAGGGGGGTCGGCCCTGCCCCCAGCAGGGAGGCTCGGCCATCTGTCCTGGGGCTCAGCGATCCTCCGCCCAGATGCAGTGATCCCACGCACCACAAGGGCTCTGCGGACTTGTCCCGCGGCCCGCCAGCCTCGGAGCCATTTTCTCCGTGAGAGGCGGAGCCCAGGGCCGCCCTTCCCGAACAGGATGTCCCTGCGGGCGCCCTGGCTGGCGGCAGGACCCCGACGCGTGTGAGCAGCCGGGGCCAGTCTGGGACACTGTGGCACGTTTCTGTCAGCAGAGCTGGAAAAGCAGGGCTGCTGTGCCTCGCTACCCCGCGCTCCATTCATTACAGAAATCCGGAAAGTGCCTGAAAACCCGTTTCTTCTAACTGCTCTTCCCATTGACTTTTCTTTTTTTTTTTTTTCCAGCCTCCATTTGCTTCTCCCAATCTCACATTGCCTAAAACCATCTTTCATCGTCTTACGGATTTCTAAACAAGTGTGACCGTGCAGCAAAGAGTTGGGAGAAAACAGTCTGAATCGTACTCCTCGAGTTGCTTGGCACACACATGGAATCATTCACGTGCTAGTCAAAGGTGTTTAAAAGTACTGACCACTTGGAGGAAAAAAAAAAATGATCTAGCCTAGACTGAAACAATCAGCCTGATGTTAAATCAGGCTCTTATTTTTCACATTTGCCATATTTAGAAGTAAAATAGTCTAGACCAACAATGTACGTGTAATTTTTTTAATGTGGAGAAAATACAAATTCCTCTCTGGCAAAACTCTTTAACCACATCTATTCCTATAGAACCGCGCTCATTTGAAAAACCTATTTTTTTTTAATTTTTTGACTGACATCTGTACATATTTATAAGGTACAATGGCATGCTTTGATTTATGTATACATTGTGTGGTGATTAACTGGGTAATTAGCATAGCCATCACTTTAAACTGTTATTTCTTTATGGGGGGTACATTCAAATTCCTTTCTTGTAATATTTTAAGATATGTAATGATTGCTAATAATATTCACCCTGCTGTGCTACAGAACACCAGGATTCTGAGGGCCAAAGACCCTGCTGTACCACACTACTTGAACATGATTCATCTAGGACAATGAAGTTAGGTTCTTTTGATGACCCAGGAACCTTAGGTTATCTTTAATATTTTTCAAGGCACAGGAATTTGTAAAAAATATGTACTTTTAAAAATTTAATATAGAAGCATACTATAAGGGAAGTTAATATTCTTCTGTATATCCAAAACAAGTAATGGTGAGGTTGACTCCTATTCACACTATTCTAACTCATGGCCTCGGCTACAGTGGAAATTATTTATTATCATGTTACTGAGATCATAATTGCGCCTCACATCCTAAACTTTCTCTCAAATCTCTTGACAATAAAAATCAAAACTAAAAACCAATGTACATTCTAACATCAGTTTTATTTGAGGTTAGTTTTATTCCGGTATAGTTTGCGAGGAATATGAGATTTCTCACAAGGTAAGCTTTTAATATAAAAAAAGTTTCATGGTCTACATAAAATTAGTTTGCAAAGATATCAATATCTCATTTCTTTTCCGTCATGGTAAATGTTTTCATTTGAAGTAAGCAGCATATTGTTTTCATTACCCTTGAAAATATGCCATATACTTCGGGAAATCATTTCGCTGGGATTCCTAGGGTATCCTAAAACCAAGGGCTGAAATTTCTGTTACACTCTGAAATCATCAACTGTTTAATAAGAGAAGTAGCTCCCTATTTGGAAACTAACTCTATTCACAGCAAAAGAAATGGTCATTATGCTGTGCCTTTAGAGTGGACATTTTGTGTTTCTGTCAATCAACTTAATTTCCATGTTCATGGAGTGAGAACATAAGAGTATTCAAAAAAAAAAACTGTCAGAGAAAGCAGTCGGCAAATAGTCAAGTATTTCAGTTCTGAAGCTTTAACTAAAAGCCACCTTCCTGATTCAGAAGACTAGATGACTTGGTTTGGTTTTTATAATTCCTTGTGCACTTTTAGTTATAACTTTGGTGATTCAAAGAGTCATTTTGTAAAATCAGAAAACCTATGTGCTATGACATATTTTAAACCAAAGGGAAAATTAGCATACAGTGTTTTACTGTGGCTTTGTAGCATACTGATATTTGAAAATATCACTAAGTTTTTCAAAAAAAATGAAGAACAGAAGCTATGAGAGTTTGCTTTGAAATGTCAAACAATATAACTTTAACTGGGAAATATCTTTCATAAATACCAATCTATAATTAAATTATAATTTTTCAATAACCAGATTCCATTTGAATAGCAAAAATCTAGTCAGTATTTAATTTCAAATTGTAGGAATACATCTTTAAATACATTTTTCTTCAGATCTGGGCTACAACCTAAATTTTAGAGACCTGCTCAATAATAACATATCATTTGGAAGATAAGAATATAATTTAATTCCCACATTACAGCATTTTATTTATCTAAAACAAATAGGTTGCTATTAAATATTGACTATTTTATTAACTCAGAGCATCTGGGAAAACACTTATGATTAGGTTAATTTATGTTATATTTTTCCCTCAACTTGTAAAAGATTAATCAACCATTTTATGGTCTAATTTAGGTGCCTAATTAAAAACAGAGTTCAACACATGCTACACTGTCTTGCTAATAAATCTTGACAGCTTTGTAACATGATGGTTTGTATTTCAAATTGTTGCATATAAATGTAGATTTCTGATCTTCACCCAGCAGTGTGGAAGGGAGCTGCATACTTGGTCTAAACTCTAGGACTGAAAGTCCAGTTACTTCAAAATGAATTATCCCCAATCAGATCTCATGTTGGATTTCCTTCCATGGAGATAGTAACAGACTTGGCCACCAAGTTTTAGGAAAAGACTCAGGAAACGGGGGATTAATTTTCTCAGCTTTTGTTAAATTAAAAATGACGAGGGAAACTGCTATGTTTAGCTATTAGCTTTCAAGAGAGCCCATTCTAAGGAAATCTGTTCAAAGTGTTAACTATCATTGTCTTCTGGTTAATAAATACAAGTTAATGACTTGCATTGATTTGAGGACACTCTTTTTAAAGGAATAGAGTGGTTTCAAGGAGTTTTAGAAGATGTCATTTAACCCTATGGTTTACACTTCCCAGCCCAGGAAAGAGCAAATAGAGACTAAATCTACTCCTCAAGAGGGACAGTCTGCATGTTTTCTCATAGTTGAGGGATATTTTTGTCATTTTAATGATACCTTTGATTCTAGCTGTCCTGTGCAGAGAAATAAAAACACCCCCGTGGCCTCCAATCTTCTTCTAGACCAACTTGGGATATTATTAGCTAGCCTGTTTGAAAACTGAACTTCTTTTCAAGTGAGCCATCTACAGTGAGGTTGATGGAAGCAGTCAGAAAACTATCTAAGTCTCTTAAAGCAAATACCACCTAGAGCTCCATCACAGATGCCCAACCTCACTCATGTGAGTGAGAGAAATGGGGCCCAGACTGAGCTCTGGAGCAAGGCTGCCTGGTGTGACATATTAGCTCATCCTCTTTCCAGCTATGAAGGGCTGGACAAGTTGCTTCACCTCTCAGTGCCAGGGTTTCCACATCTGTAAAGGCACCCACTGCACAGGACTGTGATGAGGATTAAATTTGCTAATCCTCTAAAATTTGAGACAGTGCAAGGCACACTGAAAAAACATTTAGTGTTATATACCAAGGTGGTTAAATATCTCTCTCTCTTCTCTCTCTCTCTCTCTCTCTCTCTCTCTCTCTCTCTTTCTCTCTCTCTCCTGTTAGCCACATCATTCAAGTATCACCTTATTTTGTATAACTGAAAATGGAGAGTAGAGTCAGAATGGGAAAGGAGTTTCTGACTACACAATCTGAAGAATATTTCTAACAAATGCAAATCATACAATATTGGAGCAATTTACTCCCCATAATGAGGTCACTAACATTCATAAAAATCGATTGAAACTTAAGGCAAATAAAGAAATTTTAAAAATTGCCTACTTGATGTTTGACCATCTGAAGATTAAATCAACATGCCAAAATTAAAGGTCCAGAGTGGCTGTCTTCTCCATCTTTGCATTTCTTAAGTTCACAGAACCCCAGGCCTTATTTTCTCACACTTCACCACCACACCCAGAGACCAAGAGCAAAAGGCCAGTTTCAACAGAGCACTCCACAAGGCACTTTGTGGGGTCTTATTTAGCACTTGCTCAGTTGGAGAGGCTGACTGGAGAGAGCTGGATAATGAACTGGAAAAGCAAACCCAGAAGAATCTTAATCACAAACTGAAACAAACTCAGGCCCCAGGGCAGGTGGACAGCAGCAACTAGCCCAATTTCTGCAGCAGCAGGCTCTCTCTGGTGGATGATGGCGCTTAACTCAGCGCTGCCCCCTCTGCCTCTACATCCTACCAGGAACGCTCCCCTCGTTGCCCCCCAAGAGCAGAAGCTGTGGAATTAGAACAAGTGGAAGGAGCCACCGTCAGATTCCAAGGGGCCATACAAATCCGCCCAGACCCTGGGCTACTGCTTAGGCCCCTGGTAGGGCTGTGTCAACCCATTAAACCTATTAAGGACTTGTTCAGGCACAGCCAGACCTGTTCTCCAACAGATTACTTGGTGACCCTCGGATTCAATGATCCATAGCCATAGGTTTTTGTTTTTTCTTAAATGCCAATAAATGTCTCCTCTTTTAATGCTCTGCTTTTGAAAACTTGCTTTAACCTGTTTCTGATTTGCATCAATTACATTTTGTACTCCTCTCCAATTGGCCGCCTGACCTTACCACAAGGCAGCAGATGCCTCAGAGCTTAACTCCATGCAAGGGTTTTTTGAGTAGAGTGAACTCCAGCTTGGGCCAAGGGTGAACCCTGGACACCGGATTTTAGCCAAATCTGTCTGGGACGGACGTTTCCATGGCTTATTCAGTTTAAAGTTAAAACGGCTGCTTTCAAAATAATTATGGAGTTCAAACATTTCGCTCAGATACTGGGAATATTGTGAATCAAACTTTTAATTAGGCAGATGACATTTAAAGTGGTTTCTTTCTTAAAAGTATCCCCTGACACTGCGATCCCACCACGCGGTGCGATGGCAGTCAAGAGGACGCATCACTTAGGGCACTTGCCAAATTAACACTTGCCCCCTCCCGGCTCGTCCCCAGTGCTCTGTGCCTCCCACTCCCTATGGTGAGTTCAGAGAACAGGCACGGAAGGATGCGCAGGATTTGGTCCCGCATGCCCCGACCGAGCCCCCTCAGTCTGTCCCGCGGCCGGCAGACGCCGCTGGCTGCGCGAATCCGATCGGAGCTCTCTAGCTGCGCTCGCCGCCTCAGGCGCACCGCGAAGAGTTTGCATCACGGGCTTCTTTCCCTGTCTCACAGTCAATCAAAAGGAACGTGGCAGGCGGAGGGCATCCACCTAAGCGACTGCGGGAATCTTCCTGTGGGGATTTCCAAAACTTGTCCCAGGTGCTTCTAAAACCTCTTGACAAGAACGGTTTGCTTATTTTCCTGCCAGGTCCTCCCAAGCCGGCCCCAAGCGTTTCCGATCTCACAAAATCCTGAGCTTCCTCGGGCTCTGTCGGGTTCCACCAGAATGGGCTCTAGTTATGGCCTGCCACTCAACCCTCGGACGCCTTGCCCCAGCAGGCGGTTAGGTAGGGTGAAAGTACATCAATACAATCAAAGGCCGCAGCTGACAATTAGGGAGGCCCCAGGCGCCCTGCACCTGACTGCTCTGTGCCTTCACCCTTCTCAGCCCTGCCGCTGATTTCTCCCTGCACAGACGAGAGCGCCCCGGCTCACCTCTGAGCCACGACATAAATCCAGGCGTCAGATTCCAGAGCCCGTGCGTTTTTAATCAATGGCGTCCTGGGAATGGTGAGAAGGGTGGCTGTCACGGCTGGCTAACCCTCGAGACTTGGGCAACTCCTGACAATAATACAAACATTAAAGACAAAGCATTCTGGGAGGGCGAGGCTGGGAAAAGAGCCGTTTTAATCCGTTGGGTCAGTCCCTTTTGTACTTTGATTCTCCACCCCATGTGGGTCCAGCAAGTTGAGGGGAGACGGGTGGGGGGTAGGGTTCGGTTCGCTTCTCCGCCTTTGTTTTTAGAACTCTCACGTCTCTCTGAAGCTAACTGGCCTAGAAAAGTGCGGGGGACTAGAGCTAATCATGTGGACGAGGCTAGACGTGATAACCAGCAAAGTGAGACAGGGACAAGTGTCTCAGGCCTGGACAGGCGAGGCACGAATCTCAACCCCCTCCCAACTGCTCAGCCTAAAGACAAGGAGCCCCAGGGAAGCAGAGCTGGTGATCCCATTCGGGCTGCTTCCCTGGGACAGGATTCACAGCCCGACTTGAGGACAGAATTTCCGAGGCCGACACCTTGAAACCGTCCTCATTTCTCAATCGGCTCGGAATATTCTTTGCATCTCGAGTATACTGAGCGCGCGGTGGCTCGAGTTCTAGTTCTCCCGGCACCGAGAACTGGGAGGCGGAAAGACGCAGGCGGTGCGCACCGACGCCAGGGAGCCTTCAAAACCGCGCGCGTTACAACTACGTGCTGCAGTGCGCACCTTTGCCCGACAGGGACCAGCACCGCTCCACGCTCCACAGCAGGCGGAGGCGCTGAGCCGCCCGCCCAGCTCGCCCTCTCGAGCCCAAGCAAAGCTGTCTGAACCCCTTCGGATTCCAGTGACTAGGGCTGCAACAAAAAAAGTTCACAGATTCTCCGCAGCTGTGGCAGAACGCCCTTGTTCCTACCCCCACCCTTGCCCATCTGGGGAGCAGAAGCTGTTCTTGAAGTTGGTCTGAAGAGGGGACTGCGACCGGAGAGGCGCAGAATACTCTTTCCAATGTCCCGGGTTCCGATAAGAAAAATAAAACACGGGCAACCCTGGAAATGATTCGCGCGGGACATCGCCACGGCTGGGGGCACACTATTTCCTCAAGCACTTCCGAAGACGCTGTCCAGGCGAGGCCGCTGGATTAATCGGAGGGCAGCACTGCGCACCACGGAGCCGCCAGCGCTCCGAGAAAAGTTTGTCTAGGTTGCAGCCAGAATCGGGCTGGGCGCACCGGGAACCGCGCGAGGGCGGGATTCCGTGGCTGCCAACGCTTCCGTGCAGTAGTTCCTTCGTCCTTCCCCACCCCCGGTAGTCCGAAACGGTACCCCTGCCACTTCCCCAACACATGCAAAGTCTCCCTCAGCACCGAGTCTGGGTCGTGTCTGAGGCCCCGCCCCGACAGAGAAGACTCACCGGTACCAGGCGAGGCCCTTGTCGTAGCTGCGGTCAAAGAAGTGGGGTTCTGCGCCCACGGCGCGCACGTCGGGGTGCACGCGCAGGAACTCCAGCAGCGCCCGCGTGCCGCCCTTCTTCACGCCGATGATGATGGCCTGCGGCAGCTGCTTGCTCCCAGACCCACTAAAGAAGCTGGAGATGGGACTAGGAGAGTCCGGCGCCTCGGGACTCTGCTCCTCCTGGCTCGCGGCGCCTTCTGCCATGTCCTTGCCGGCAGCCAGTGCCGTGGCCGGCAACGCCCGGAAAGGAAACCTGGAGGGCGTCCCATTCGAAACCGTGGCCAGGGCTGGCGGGGCGTGCGCGGCGCGAGACCCAGAGCCCAGCATCAAGAGCCCCGGCGCCGCTGCGCAGGAGCCGGCGCAGGAGTACAGGAACATGTACAACCAGACGCAGAGCATCGCGAAGAGCAGCGCGAGCTTCCTCCTCACCGGCGACGGGGGCGTCGGCGGCTGCGGCAGGAGCCGACCCGGAACATCGAGGCAGGGCCGGCCACCGCTCAAACGCTGCCCCATGCGCGGCCCGTGGGCGCGCCCAGGGGCATGGCTCAACACATAGCTCGGGCCGCCGGAGCAGTGAGCACAGAGACTGTCCCTCGGCCCGCTGGATGTCCGGGTGACTCGGTTTATTGACCCCGCTTGCCCGCGGCCGCCCCTGCGGCTGCTCTTCCCCAGGTGGCGGCGGCAGCTGGAGCGGCGGCGGCTCTTGACATGTTGCCCGGGAGAAGCCGCAACTGGAACGGAAAGTCGGTTCAATGGTAACTATTGGCAGAGGGACTGCTCGGGAGAGGCTAGAAGGACGCCGCGCTCCCGCTTGTTGGCCACTCGGGGCGGTGCGCACGGTAGCTCGCCGGGGCTCGCACCTCGCAGTCGGACCGCTGAGCCTCGAGAGTAGCCCGGCTCTTCCCTGCAGAGGCTGCGGAGAACTGCGCAGGAAGGGAGCCTGCACTGAGGTGGAGGGGGCGGGCCCGGCCTTGCGGAGTGACGCGCCGCTCTGCCTACCAGAAGCCGAGAGTGCCCTGCAGAAGTAGGTGCCTCGCGGAGGGCGAAACAGCCAATCTTCTCTCGGAACGTGGGGGTGTGGAAAGAGTTCGGGGCGGTGGAAAGAGGCCGGGAGTTTCTATTGGCTGTAAGACCTAATGGGCGGCTTCAGAGAGGAGGAGCCAGAGGCTGGTGACAGTAGCCGACGGTGAGAAAGATGTTCTAGTGACCGTAAACTGGGAGAGGTCCAACTCCTCGGAGCGGTACGCTTCCGCGCCCGCTCGCATTTCCGCACTCACTCCCGGGAGCCAGCCTTGGCGGCAGTGGCCCACAAACTGGGACGCGAGCCTCCAACCAGATGTGTCTCAGGCGGGCTCGTGATGTTGCATAGTAGCAAGTGGGCGGTAGCCGCCTGGAGATGTACCCAGACCCCCCAAACCCGGAGGTCCCACACAGAGACTCAGAGGGGGCTACTTCCGGGACAGATGCGGATTTGGGAGTTCAAATGAAAAGCCTGTTTGGAACTCGCTAGCACCTCCTGCCCCACCCTCGTTTTTTCCCCTCCTTTGCCAAGGTTGATCGTCCACATACTACTGGTTAAGTGAGATGGCGTAAACTGTCTCAAGAAAACTTTTCAGCGTGCAAACTTCCCAGAAAAGGTTGGGGGATGGGGGCGTTCCGGAGAAAGGGAACAAGTAACTGGAAGACGACAGTCAGATTTTTTTTTTAAGTTTCCTAGTCAAAATGTGGTGTGAGTCTCGTCTAGGAAGTTTTATTAGGATATGAGCTTGTCGGAGAACTTAGATATGAGAAAATGTTCTCTCTTTCCCTTTTCCTGAAGAAGAAAAAGGAAAAAAAAAAAAAGAATAGTAAAGCAAATATCCACCTCCAAAAGGAGTTTGGGTTATGAACCGGTGACACTGATTATTGGGTGTCGTTTTTCACCATCCATTTTTTTTAACTTAAAAGTCAATTTGAAGTAAATCCATGAGGTTAAGTAAGTTGCACTGTTTAATAGTCCAAGTCCACTCAGCGCCGCCCTCCCGCGTTGTCTATGGAAAGAGGCTCGGTCAGGGAGGGGGCAGAGAAATGGGCCTTCTAAGTAAGTGTAACTGTTCTCCCCCCTGCAAGCGTGGCCGGGCTGCACACTCCTGCACACTACCACATTCCTTTTCCATCCAGGCATTTAGAATTAGGAAATTCAGGAGCTTAGTTCTAGTTCATCCCCATCGAGTTTACGAAGTTTTTGATGACTGCAATCCACTCTCTGTGGGGCCTGCGGGCCTCCAATGCCTGGCTGAGTGTGGTTCCGGGACAGAATGTTTCTTTCCACTCTAACCCCAGCGCAGCCCAGGTGGCTGAATGTCGCCCACAAGGTGACTCAACCCGGGCCACCGCCCACGCCGGATTTCATTGTTCCCGCACCCAGGCGCAGCGGAACTGAGGTGCGCTGTGATCCCTAGAAGACAGAGGCGGCCGGCACTCTCTCCCTTAAGGAGTAACTTTCCTCAAGTGTCTCCTCGCCTCAACTTAGGTTCCCTGCTCTCGGGACCGAGATGAAAAAGCCTATTTGACTTTAGCACCTCCAGTTCGGAAACACGCCCCTGCAACACGTTGACCCGTGAGGATTCCTATAGCGCAAGGGTCCCCCGGGACCACGCGCTTCGTTGCGCACCAAGCGATCTCCTCCTCGCAAGGACTGCAGGCTCAAGACATTTTCCTACAATGTTTTTGTTTTCAATTATTTTTTTCCTACAAAGTTATTGAGAGAGAAATCATTTATTTGGGTAAAGGACAAGATTTTTCCCCCCTCTTTTATATTCACAGCAAGAACTTCCGGCTTTTCTTTCCCCTCTCACCGGGACACTTTGTTTGTTCTTCCAAAATGATCTAATCACCCTTCATTTTTAAAGTATTTAATCAATTTGTTAATTAATGTTAAACTTTCATGTATTTAATTATTAATTATTGTTGAGCTCCTAAAACCTGAAAGCGTATATATTTCGGAGCACCAGCTCCACTTTTTTGTCCTGAAATGTGAGAAGAAAAATATTAGCGTCTCCGAAGAGTGTCCCAGTAATTCACATTATTTAGGTAGGACGTGAAGTTTCTGATTGATGTGATCCACGAAAAGTAGCTTCCAACGGGCTAACTTCAGGCCTGAGTGGGTATTAATAAAAATGATCTCTCATTTGGGCTAGCAAATAAGTGAGCTATTACACATCTAGGCCACCGGCTATATTTGGGGTTTCTTTTTTTCTCCATGGGTGGAGGAAGAAAGGGAGTGGGCGCAAAGACATGGGCATCGGAAATGGCCCAGCGCAGAGCTGTGTGCCCTAGAGCTAAATCGCATCCTGGGCCCACCCCGCGCAATTCAATCCTCACTGCCCTGAACAATGGAGGCTATTCGCGGTGCGTGGGCACAACGCTGCCTGCCCGGCCTTTGCAGTCCGTGGGTGGGTGAGCAGGCGCCTGGGCAGCGGGGCCAGAGTAGAACCGGGACGGGGAGGTGACCCTTGGTCATCGTGGGAGCTCCACGTGCCGCGACCCTTCTGAGGAAGCACTAGGCAAACACGGTGTCACCCAAGGTCCTATAGAGCAGATTCAGACCCAAGGCTCAAGCTGGGGAAAGCTGGCGACCTGACCATAAGCCTCTGCCCTTAACTGTTGCTGGGAAGTGCGAGCTCTCCTGGGAATCCGCAAAGCGCCATCACCAAAGCTGAAAGAATAATTCACCTTTAAAAAGCTTCAACTTTTTGCACTTAAAAAATTTGGAAAACTTCAGTCCACCTGTCAGATTTGTGCTGTACATGTTGTTTATTTAGGATTATCAAATGAGGGTGTGCACCTAGGGCCTCTAAGGGTTCCAATCTGGGAGGCAGCTCTCACCCCACTACACTTCAGGACCTTTTAACAAACTGTGTGGGGCTGCAATCCATTGGGTCACTTTCTGTCCCTAAAGTTTCACATCTGTAAGATGACTGTTTTGAGCCAGAGATCCCCAAGCACTATGTTCCACTTGAAGTTTCTTCACACCAAGCTCTGGGTGATTGCCCCCAGCAGCTGCTCAGCCAGATCCCAGCTCTGCCTGGAGACTAGCCACCTTCCTGGTCCGTGTCCCACCTTTGGTCTCCGCAAGATGCAAAGCAGCATTTCCTCACCCGGCAGCCCAGAGGCCAAGTCTACCACAAGGACCTGTGCACTCCTGACGTTCCCCAGCCAGCACCAGCCAACCAGCCGGCTCTTAGGAGTTAGCAGACCTAGCCAACAGGGCCCTGCTTAGCACTACGGGGAAGAGAAAGGCAGTGCGTGGATCAAGGCTCAATGCCCGCCCCCCACAAGGGAGCGCCCTGGCTCAGACCTCCCAGCAGCTGTGAGGTGGCAAGGACCAGAGCAGGAGAAGCTCCTGCAACGTACTGCAAGGGGGCTTTTCCTTTGGCTTGGACTCCTGTTCCTGCTGCAGTCTTTCTGTAAAGTGGGATCCACAGACCCACAGTGAGCACCTGCTCAGCTTCGTGGCTGCCCCTGGTGGACCACACAACCCGGATTAGAAATTCTTTGTTACCAGTGATTGGAAAGTTTCCCTGGTAGGAAAGCTGCTTTCTGCCATGAACTTGGCTGGCATGAATCAGACCCAGCTGGCTCCTCCACCCTTCTGAGACTATGTGTAGTGGATCAGCACCATAAGCTTTGCCTGCCCTGAGGATACCTGTGCCACTTCAGGAGAGAGATGCTTGTTCTTATTTTCAGAAGTTTGATCCCAGCTGGGGTTGGTGACCTGTGTTATGAGGAGCACATTTGTAAGCCTGTTCTAAATCTTTCCTCCACATTGCACCCTTCTCTGGGAATGGAAGATCCTTTAGCCTCTGGAGAATGAAGAGGCAATGAGAATTTGGGGAGCCTGGGGAGAGTGGTTTATGCCCATGATGCAGTGCGTTGCAGGAGCTTCTCCTGCTCTAGTCATGATGTCCCTGGCAAGACATCAAGGCTAGTCCCTTCCCTCCTCTGGTAGTCATAACTACAGAAGATCCAGTCAACATGTCCTCTTGCCAGAGTCACCACTGTGGCTCGGCTGCCATGTGCTCCCTCCTTCAGCGCTTCGGTAAATAGTTCTTTTTATTATACTCTCCTGGAATTACCCACTTGGAGGAAGGGTGCTGTGGCCTGCTACGTGAGAGCTGCGTTACTTTTCTAACTTGGGCACAGACACACAAACACCTGTCTGTCTGACTTTAGACAAGTTGCATATTCCTTCCTTGCCTCTACCACGTGCAACAGTGATCCTCCATTTCTCCTCTTCTACAAGTACTTTCAGACCCTCTCCACTATTATTCTGTCCTAGTGACAGAAATCATACAGGCCAATTCTTTCTTCAGTTTTCCCAACCTTAAATGCTGAGTGGATGGAAGGAAACATGCGGTGCAGAATATTGGTGCACTGTAGCCCCTCTTTTCCAGGGTCTCAAGCAAGTATCTTATGAGAGTTATCTCTTGTGGGGCTATACAGGACAGTGATCAACGATGTAGAGTGTGCCTGGGGAGAGTCACATGGAGAGAAAACATTCTCTCAGGCTTCCACAAAAAGCAAATTGGTCAAGCAATGGCCATGACTCATCCTCATGGCTGACACTGACAAAGGATCTACGAAGTGTGGTACAGGGCTACAGGATAAATCCTGAGGGGACAATGACTGACCTTATCAGATACAAAAGTTACGTTTCTTGTTACATAGGTCTTGCTTTATCTTGGTCTTAACCTTCCAGCAGAAAAGTATAAAAACAAGGTATA
>NDGN011473977.1:0-10175 GCA_002564285.1 Tympanoctomys barrerae
AGAGAGAGAGAGAGAGAGAGAGAGAGAGAGAGAGAGAGAGAGAGGAGAGAGAGAGAGAATAGCAAATTCTGCCCAGATGGCAGGGAGAAAGGAACACTTCTACTTTGTGAGTGGAATGTAAGTTAATATAATCATTATGGAAATCAGTATAGAGATTTCTCAAAAAATTACAAATAGAACTTCTATTCAACTCAGCTGCTCCTCTTCTATGTATATTCCTGAAAAAGCTAAAGACATCATGATGACTTGTGCATATTCACTTTCATAGCAGCATGATTCATGATAGCTAAATATTGGAAGTGGCTATATAGCCATCGACAGAAAAATGAGTAAAGAAAAGCTGGTGTGTTTATACGATGGAGTACTACCCAGCTTGAAGAAGGATAAGTTTAAGTCATTTGTAAGAAAGTGGAAGTAACTTTTGACCATAATTCTAGTTGAAATCATTCAGACACAGAAAGCTAAAAGTCATATGGTTTATTTTATATAAGAATCCAAAATATGAATAATTTAAAGAACAAAATAAGATACAGATGACAAGCAACATAGAGGTAGACCTTTAGCAGATAGGCAGGGAGTAGGGGGATGGAGGGAGCAGGGGGAGAGTAAGAAAAAGGGAAAGGGAAGTAAAAAGTAGTAAGCTTCAACACATACGCTCCATGAGTGTATTCATTAAGCAACACAATTATATGCTAACTTCAAAATAATAAATAAAATTAAATTATATAAGGGAAATGCATCCTTTAACATTATCTTTAAATACTGAGTAGATGTTAATGTAAATTAATTACATATCCTAAGTAGAAAACTCAACCATAAAGCTGACAATTACTGACTTTCTAGTACAAAAGTTCAACTGCATGATCCCTTGTATGATAAAAGCATAAAAATAAACACTAAGAAATCAAGCCTGCAAGCAGCACCCTAGCTAGTAATAGCAATAGTAGGGCTATCTTGAGTACTACTTAGAATTGGTAAGATAAACAAATGAGTAATCGCATCAATGCAATTAGGAAGAAAATTTTCATTTTAAGAGACAGAACCTGCAATACAAAAGTAAGAAAGCCTTCTAATCTTTACTTTGAACTGGTTCTATCTGTATGAATTCATAACTTGTCTTTCTGAACAATATATATGTCTTGTTTTGACAACTATAGATGACCGTATCAGCAACAGACCTTTTAGTGTCTGGCTGGGGTCACTGCTGACACTGCCCCACTGTCAGAAACCTGCAGCTCCATGGAGAAATACACGTTTTCACGTTGGAGCAAGATGGGGCAAATGTACTTCGTGATGCTTTGAGCTAGACCATATCAAACACCACACAGGCCTTTCCCAAAAAGTATACAATGCAACCTGAGGGAGGTCTAACCAGATAGAAATCAAATAACTTGCACATAAAAATAAACTAATGGTAGATTACAATATCCCACCAGATTCAAAGCAAAGAGTTGATATTCTCCCTTCAAAAAAAAGGTACAAAATGCCCACAGGGCACTTTTGGAGGTGGCTATAGAATCAAGTATTAGCTGGCCTTTCCTTTAAGATGATATCTCAGATAATCATACACTAAGTAGTGCGTTAGGAAGCTTTTCTGTGCAGAAAAAGTCGCCTATCATGAAATACCCCTCTCTTACCTTGGAAGTGGTTGTCTAAGACTGGCAATGAGAAATCTAGCCCCAGCATGTGGAAGAAAGACAATGAGTATTGATTCAAAGACTTCAAGGAACAACAGAAATAGGAAAATAATTTTTAGAGTAAGTGGGAAAAAAGTATTTAATATCATATAAATGCATATTATAAATCATACTTATGAACATATAAAATATGTGTGCACATGTGCATATCTACAGATGCAGATGTGTGATAAAAATCGCCTAAGCATATGAGTATTTGTAGCTCCTCCAAACAATGATTAGTGCTGTTTTACTCCTAACATTTGATAATCAAGTTCAAATTCCTGTCTACACTGTATGGTTTTGCTAGAAAAAATAATCAATGGAAAGAATCGTAGATTTGTTGAAGTTGTCTCTCCCCAACAATATGGATGTGAAAAGAACATCCTTCTGGCTAAACTATTGATAAAGAAATTGGGTGATAACTCTATTGTTCTATTTATATTCTACCAGTTAACATATTTTCAATAAGAAAAAAATCTAACAATTTTGTGGTAGAAGATATTCCTTGGCATCAGTCTTATTTTGTTTTCTACCCTTTTGGTGCATCCTAACTCTTTTTTATTTGAGACACTCTAGTTTCAAACATGTAACTCTCCATCCTCAGCCTCCTAGCGTGGAATACAGGCCTACGTTTTTATCTGTTATTTATGGTATTTCCTTTTTCTGAGTTAGGTTATATATTGGTATTTATACCATGTGATATTGAGTATATGTGAAAGGAATATATTAAAATGTTAAATATTTTTGAGAAGTATAATTCTAGTTAGTTAAAATTTGCTTCTGTAAGTCTTAATGTATTTATCAAATTAACCAAAATCAGCATAAGGATAACAAATCCTTATAAGAAAGTATACATTGTACTTAGTTATCTCAAATTCATGTGTAAAATTGTATTTTTGTGTATTCAGCAAAAAGGTGGGAAGATTATAAACCAACTAGCAGTTGCTGCCATGGATGTATATGTAGTTTATGGGACAATTGGAACAGTATATTTGTGAGTGATAGTGTGAATTTTTTGCATGACCCAAATTTGGAATAACAAAATCATATTCAAAATAGCATTTGGCATTTATTACTCACAAACCCTGAAGGAGATAAAGTTATAGATATACACATAAGCATCTACTTTCATAGCTATGGTACAGTATGTGAATGAGAAAGCTCGTGGCATCTCTGGGGAGTGGGGATATCTAGTTATGCTTAGAGTGCCAGACCCCATCAGAGCTTAAGCCTGGAATGCCAAGTTAATAACTTGGATTTGATTAGTTATTGATGTGGATATAGTGAAAGACAACTTTGAAAGGTTTGAGCCTAATTGCTATGACTAAGAATGGTGTGCTGAAATCTGCCACTAGAGAGAAGTACAACCTGCTGCCCAACCAGAGAGCAAGTACGCCAACAGAAATGAGGCCTAGAAAAGGCCAGGCTTTTGAGGGATATTTGTTGTCAAGTGGGAGAAGGCATAGGAGCTCCATTAAAGATGCTTGTGCTCACCTATGTGAGCCCCAGTGAGACCTGGCAGTCCAGGGTCCTGAAGGGCAGGCAGGTATTAGGGGAGCCACAGAGTGCTCCTTGGGTGTCTACACAAGTGCCCTGAGTGCACTGCACAAGAAAGGCTGCTGTGGCCATCTTCCTTCTAATGCCACACATTCAGGAACAAATGTCTAACTTTTTGCATGAAACTCTCCACACAAGTGAGGCCTTCCCAGGATAAAAACTAAGTGGGTTTTCTGTCTTGAAAGAACTCTTTTACATGAGAATAAAATAAAACTTTCCTCTTCCCATCAAAGAAAGTCTTCCATTTCCCACATAAAATGCAGAAGGAGAACATCTTTAAATTTGAAAATCTTAAACGCGCTCTTTCACTGTCACAGATAAAAATCCATTATTTCCCGATAACGTATTGGCCAGAGCGAAGTAAAACCAGACGTGATTGGAACTGAAAGCCATCCAGTTTTATTTTTCCACGCGCCTCTGATTTACAGTGAAGCCTGCCTGTGTGCAGATGATAGTTATGAGCAAAGGTTGACATCAATTGGAGCTCCAGGAAGAACTGTCTCCGTATGGGGAAAAATAGCATCTTTTTAGAACTCGTGAGCAGCAACCGACAACACAGGCAAGGCACGGCAGAAAAGATCAATGCGACAGAAGTAGTTGTCACATAATGATTAGAGAACGATCGCTCATAATAATCTTCTTCAATAGACTCCACAGAGGAGAGCTTGATTATTTGAACATATCATGATGTTAATTATGGGTAGGCTGCATTTACAGGCTAATTCATATTTTTACAGTATGTGACATTTGAAAGCTTGAGGTAATTTTTAGTATCTTATTAGGAATTTGAAATTCAGTTTGTACTGTTAGCTGCAAACGTCAGCCTTTTCACTTAGCACCAATTTGCCAAATGGGCTTGGGAGGGGACAGGATTTGAGAAGCAACTGAACTTCTAGGACATCTCAAGAGCATGCATTCATCAATTTCCATTAGCAGAACAAGATATGAATAATCCTATACAATCAATACAGGGCTTCGCCTCAATCTGCAGCAATATGAAGCTCCCATAGGTATTGCCTTTGTAACTTTTAAATTAGTTGTGTGATGGATCCCTTCTAAGAGGGATGGCATTACTACCCCCTGCAGCAACAGCATCTTCCAGTCACACTCTTCAGAATTTTGAATGGTTAACCAATCATCTACGAAGATCGGAGGTACTGACAGAACTTTTCACAGACTCTGGTTTCTTTTGGAGACCCAGAGAAAGCATCATGTATCTAGAAGGCTAAAAACAAAAACAAAAACAAAAGTCCAGGAGTATTTGAAAAGCTTCCCTGCTCCAAGATCTAAATGTGGAGGCTATAAGCATGGAGGTTACATTATATTACTAAGCTTAGAGCCTATCCTTACACCCCACCATCACCAAAGAGTAGAAGAAATGGAAAGGGCTGGTTCTTAAGAAAAAATGAAAAGCCATCATAGAGTGTGGATTCTGTGTCAGATCCATCTGTGAATGTACCCACAAGCTCACAACCCATCTCCTCACTTCCTACTTCCTGCAGGTTCTCCAGTGCTTCACAGCCCCTTGACTGAATCTTCTCCTCTTTCTCCCTGAAAAGCAAAGCATTTTCCTATCTCGTTGGGTTCTGTCACCAGTATCTAATTTGATGAGTCAATCAAATTTTTCATGACTACTAAATAGATTTTTTTCACCTTGAATAATATTTACATTTGAATATATCTATGATGTAAATTATTTTCACCCATCATATTAATATGCATGATAGAAATTTTAGGGTCTCTAGATAGAAAGATATAAATGGAAATATAAAAATTTTGCTTAATAGGTCTACAAATAGATGTAAATTAGGATGTAAGCTAGGCCCATCTTAAAAAGTGTTTTACAGGGACTGGGCATGGTGGCACACAGCTATCATCCCAGCACTTGGGAAGCTGAGGCCGGAGGTTCCCTGTGAGTTCAAGACCAGACTGGGCTACAAAATGAGCTCAAGACCAGCCTGAACTGCATAATGAGACCCTGTCTGAAAAAGACAAAAAAAAAAGTGTTTCACAGGAAATAATATTTATTTTCTAAATTAACCAAAAGGGCTTCAGTCAAAAATTTTTCACACACACCTACCCAGTCTGACTATCAAATGTTGTTACTATGATCATCACAAAATCCTGGAGGCTTTTATTTTAGTATGTTAGTTTTGCTTTTGTTTCTGTTAAGAACATGTAAATAGAACTATCTGACGAAACAGGTATTTTACTGAGGCTGTTAATCTGAAAGGATATCTTGAGCCATGATATTTAAAATACATTTAAAAAATAAAAAATAAGTTTACAGACTTTAATATGACTTGCTCATTCGAAATTCTTATCAAGAATATCCTTACGTAGTCAAATGAGCAGAGAGTAAAGAAAAGAAATTAAAAATATTGAGTTGGTGTTTGGTTATGTTAACAAAACCATAACATAGTATTAGCTTCACAGAACTACTGAAAACAAGGCTTAAAACAATCATATTCTTCCCTCCTTTTCCAGTTATTATGACTTATTCATATTTCTTTGTTGCTTTGTTAGAAGCTATCTCATCAAGTTAACTAATACAAATTACTTATGGAAACACATAGTTATTCTGAAAAAGGATGTTTTGCCTAAATGCTTTCAATTCCTATGAATTTTCATTTCATGTTCCTTTGACTATTTTTCTGAGGTTTTATTTATTTATTGTTTATTTTTCTTTCCAGTAGTAGGAACCCAACACTAGCTTTTTTTATTTATTTATTTTTTATTTTGAGGCAGGGTCCTACTAAATTGCTTGGTTTGGCCTCAAACTTGCAATTTTCCTGCTTCAGCCTTCCAAGTATCTAGGACTACAGGCATGGACCACCATATTCTGCCAGTTTTCTGGGTTGTTTTGAGCTTTGTTTTGTTTTATTTTGTTTTTCCTATCCCTGGTAATAAAATACATTACTATCTTGTCTTCACTTTGTCTAGTTCAGATTAGTTGGAAAAATCTCAAAGTTTGAGATAAATTCATAAGAGCGATCATAGGGAGTTTATAAGCATTTTAAAGAAATCACTGAAAAGTTTTAATCCAAAAAGGAAGTAGACAGTGCTGGCATAAAGAAAAACAATGACAACTGTGTATGGGTCACATTAACAGAATAATTGACAAGTCTCGACTTCATTTTACATTGACACGGAATCTAATTCCTCTTGCTGTCTTAATGATCAATAATACCATTTGCAACAGTGAGTCAATCCTGCTACAATCGTCATCAATCCTTATGATAGCTGAAATGCCCAAATCAATTTAATGATTTGATATAATTATTACAGTTTTCCTTTCTTTTTAAACTATTTGTGTTTAACTTATACATTTTTCACACTTGCATAGATTTCAGACTTTAGAGAAACATGTCCTATATGTGGGACTAGAAACTCAAGTTGAATTTAAATAGCCCAGCCATTGTCTGCACCTGTGTCTATCCCCTACACACAAATATCCCCACACACAAATGCTCCCATTTAGAAAGTCTGGACTATGGAGCATGAATATGAATCCTCAACACGAAAACAACTACAGTAGCAGAAGTGATCTACTCAACCCTATCAAAAGCCTACAATGTTCAGGGGAAGAGATAGACATTCAATTATAGTTAACTTTAATCAAATGCCACTCTTAACAAAAAATAAATTTCCCATTCCCTACCCACTTTCTCATAGCAGAAGGTTGAAGGTGTATTCCTAGATCAACTTCCACATAGTTTGCAAAAGCCAATGTGGAACACAAGGATCATTTCTATAAACATCAGGAATCCAACTCTGATTGATCACTGAATTACAGGCAAAGTGTGAGAGAACATTGTGGCTGTGCCTTCTCCCATTGTGCAACCCTCCTCCCTTCCTAGTGACTTCTACGAGATTTAGATCAATAGTGCCATCTTTTGTGTTTCTCTTTTTCTCATTTTGGAAGCTAAACATTAAGAACTAAGACATTCAAAATAAATGTATGTATACAGAAAATGAAAAAATTAAATATACATGTCAAATAAAGGCTCAGGAAAGAAAGGAGAATAGTTTAAATTTACAATTCCAGCTTATCCTTGGTATAGAAGTAGGCTGAAACAATTTTTTAAAATGCAAGCAATAATTTAGATCTGTAAGTTATGAAGGAAGCAAATATAATTTTCAGCTACTGCTTTATTTCCTTTAAAGACTAAATTTTCAAAATGGAAAGAAATTCTAGGACATACAAAGAAAGAAGAAAGTATAGTTCATTCACAGGAAAAAAAATCAACATAAATTATCTCTGGAAAAAAGACCAAATAGCAGATATAAACAATAAAGGCTTTTAAACAGTTGTATTATACATTCACAGACAACTGAAAAATAATGTGGAAGAAATCAATATGTAAATAAAATGAAGTATAAATCAACAGAAACCAAGAAAAGGAATAGTGAAGCTGCTAAGTGTAATAACTAAAATGAAAAACACACAAGAAGGATCCAAAGGCAAATTTTAGTAGCTATACAAAGGACTCAATGAACCTGAAGCAGGACAATTGAAATTACTATATTTGAGGAGACCTGAGGGACACCAACATATACATTATGGGAGTTTCAGAAAGAAAAGAAAATAAGAAAGATAGGGCTGGCCAGATAGCTCAATGGACTAAAGCACCTGCTTAGGCAAACACAGAGACCAGGGTTCAATCCCCAGCCTGCTGTGCCAGCCCCGCTCACAGGGTGATTGAGACTAGGCATGGTGGCACACACCTATGATACCAGTTTTGGGGAGGCTGAAAATTGGAGAATCACTATGAGTCTGATCTACATAGTGAGACCCTGTAGACCCTGTAGATCCTGCTCTAAGTGCATTAAAAAAAGAAAAATAATAGAGAATATTCAATTAAGAATATTCATCGAATACTGAATAGTCAATGATGACAAAATTTCCAAATTTAATGACAGATCTGAATATAAATATAAAAGGACCTCAATAAGTTTCAGGTAAAATGAACTCAGAGATCCACATGGAGACGCGTCATAATCAAAAACAAAGAAAATCTTGAAAGTAGCAAGAGAGAAATGATTCACCATATATAGAGAACCCTCAGTAATATTGTTAACAGATTTCTTATCAGAAAATTTGGAGTCTAGAAGGCAGTAGACTAATATCTATAAAGACTAAAAAAAAAAAAAAAATAACCAAGAATCCTGAATCCAGCAAAATTATTCTCTTAAAAAATGAAGGGAAAATAAAGATATTCCTACATAAAAAAAAAATCTGGGGAAATTTATTCCTATTAAATGTGTCCTGCAAGAAACCTTAAGGGAACTTTGCAGCATAAAATTAAAAAACACTAGACACTAGGTTAAAGCCATATGAAGAAGTAAAGCTGCCCATAAGGTAAATACATAGATGGTTTATAAAAGGTAGCCTTAATTTAACAATGGTTTGTAACTACATTTATATCTATGTGACTTAAAAGACTAATTTCCATGTGTGGTGGCACACACCTCTAATCCCAGCACTCAGAAGACTGAGGCAGGAGGATTTCTGTGACTTCAAGGCTAAGCTGTACTTCAAAGTGAGTTCAAGGCCAGACTGAGCTGCACAGTGAGGAAAAAAAAAAAGAAAAGAAAAGAAAAATGAAAAAAGAACTAATATATTGAAAAAATGTTAGTTTAAAAGTTAATATTTTTTGTTCCATAACTCCACATTTTTATATAATTTAAGTGAGTAGTATATTCAAAAGTCTATTATTTTATTTTTCAGTGGACACATTATATGAAACATTATGCTATGATGTTAGCAACTAAAAGAGACAAATATGGAGCTGTAAAAGAACAATTTGTTTGTTATTGAAGCTATAAATTTTAAAATTATAATTTTTAGCCTGTTAAATGTAACCTCCCTGGTAAGTCTAGAGAATATACACAAAAAATAAGAAATAATTTTAAATGCTTTGTTATAAAAACATTACCTAGATATGAAAGAAACAGTAATTCAGGAAATGGACAAAAAAGCTAAATGGTTGGTAAAAACACATAGCAAACTGACAGAAGTAGGTCTGTCCTCAGCAGTAATCAGTGAACTATAAATGGATGAAACTCTCCAATCAGACAACAGCGGCTGACAAAATGATTAAAAGTGCACTCTCTAATATATGCAGTTCATAAGACTAACTTTATAACCAAAGAGTCACATAGATTGAAAGTAAATACAGAAAAAAAAATAACTCACCTAAATAGTAACAAAAGAAAGCATACACAATCAGAAAAATAAAGTTTAAATAATCAAGAAAAGACAATGAGACGTTACATATTCATAAGCTACAATACGGAAAGAAGACAAAATGTATGATATAGAGACAGACAGAACTGAAAGGAGAAATAGGTAATTCTAAAAAAATGTTAGAGGCTATGGAATGAGTACTGCCAGATTTTAGCCAGTTTATAAGGGTTGCATTTCTTGTATAGGTCTTGCTTTATCTTGGTCTTGGCCATCCAGCGAGGAGGTATGGAAATGAAGTATAAGCCACGTTGGTATGCTGAGCTGTGGAAGACTCGGGTCAACAACTTCTGACAGTGCCAGTCTTATGGAGAACCCACTGCTATTGTGGGCTGCTGGACTGTATTGGAATGTTTTGCTAAATTCATGCACCTACAATATTTAGGTGATGGTGAAGTGCTCTTCTCTGATGAAACTAAACAAAAAAAGGGGATACAAATGAATGACCATTTTCTATCTGTATATTCAGGGTAGTTAGGATAGATATATGGCTGCATTCTCTTAATTCAATGAATGGAGAGATTTGTTCTGATAGTGTTTGTGAACAGGATATCCTGTCTGCATCTTGTACAATGAATTACCACTGAGACAACAATGTGCAATGTGTTAATTATTGAGATTGTGCTGGTAGTTGGTCTTGAGGTTGTCTCATTGCTATTTGTTTCTCAATAAAATTATTTAAAAAATAAAAA
>NDGN011473978.1:0-17047 GCA_002564285.1 Tympanoctomys barrerae
AGCCACGAGCCCCCACCCTCAGCACAGAGGAACTCCCCAGGTCGTGCCTGCCCTGGCGCTTCCCATGTTGTAGTGAAGCTGCCCTCCGCCCCCGGTGTGTGGCCAGCACCTCTCTCCCCTCTGACAGAGAGGTCAGGGGTTTGTCCTGGTCACTGTTGATCATCTGTCACCCACTAAAACGTAAGCTCTGTGAGGCAGATTTTCCTCAGTCCTGACTTTGTGGTGCTCGAAACAGCATGTGGTGGATGAGGGACCGTCACTGCACCTCCACTGAGTTCTTCAATTAAACAGTGATCAGTGACACTGAATAATACCAGGCTGTCCACATGCACTCCTGTGTGCCACAGGCACCAGTGCCCGCCCACTGGCTGTGGAGAGGCGCTTCCCTGCATTGGGAGAAGGAAGGGGTCCGCACCCAGCTCTGCCAGGACACACAGTCCACATGCATCAGGTTATGAATGGATGGCTCACCACTTTTGTGAACTTCGTACAACTTCCTTGCAGTTCATTATGGAATTTGCATCCTTCCTTTCCCCGACTCCTGCAGTTAGGGAGACTTAATAAAGGGCAGAGTATGAGCCACAAGCAGGACTTGGAGCAGCCAGGGGGCTGGAGCGCCACAGCAGCTTTGGCCCAGCACAGCAGGCCACCACGCTGATCTGTGCTGTGGCCCTCAGACTCCCATCCTGAGCCTGGCTGGGCCGTGGTGAGCCAGCCTGCGATGCTCGGGCCACCCTTCTGTCCCTGCGCACGTTGCCCTGGCTGGGGAGGGACCCGGTTTTCTGAAGAGCTGCGTGCTGAGTCTCTTCCCTGCTGGTGGAGCTCTCTGTCTTCAGGGTGCCGAAATGTGATTCCGGGGAGCAGTTGGGCAGGATGGACGCCTCTGCCCGGGCAGCCTTTGCTCTTGGCGTGGAGATGGGGTCTAGGGCAGCCACCACCGCTCCCGGGACACTTGATGGGGCAGAGCTACTGCGCTGCACCCATTGCTGCTCCCAGAGCCCAGGCTTGCTGGCCTGGCTCAGCCTGGAGGACCCTGCCCTGTGACTCCGGATGGAGCAGACTGGGCAGGACAGGCCCGTCCCAGGGAAGCTCCAGCGTCGCAGGACTTCGCTGGTGTCTCCCGTCTCACACCTACCACCTGGAGATTTTGACTGCACGGCCCACGGGCTGGGGCCTTGCAACTCTCTCCACCAGCTTTATGGGAGTAGAGGATGCTCAGGGCGTGTGAGCATCATTAAGTAGAGTTATGCTTGTAGCCTTGCAAGAAGCATCTGCTTTGTACTATTAATTTTCATTGAAGGAAATTTTCCTATCCTTAAATAAAGTGACACCAGCAACTACAGATGTGGCAACGCACCCAGGTCAACTATGAAATCAAATTCTTTATTCACAAGCAAAATCCATAGGGTTAGCTCATCCTACAAATTATGGTGCTAGAAAAGAATTCCGGTACAACTCAAATGCAGGCGTCACTCAGTGCAGCGTTCCGAGTGACGCCCACATGTCACCCAGCCCCTGTGTGTGCCACAGTCATTAATGTGTTGTTTCCACTGGGGAAAAAGACTCCTTCTTCTAAAAAGACACTCTTCTCTAGAGTGTCACGTTGTTGGGGAGAGGAGCCAGCCTGCTGCCACCTGGTGGTGGCCTTTGTCCAGAGCTGGGGCCGTCCAAAGTCCCCTGCGTGCTGTCTCTTGGGGAACCCCCACCTGGGCGCTCTGGCTCTTTAACCCAGAGGTGCATGTGGTCTTCATATTATTAACAATTGATTCCTTTTTGCTTTTCATTCAGAAAATCTAAGTTCTTACTGTGAAATATGATCTTTCCACATTTGAAACGGAAGCAGGAAGGTCTCCCTACGCAGGACAGCTGTCACTGGTTCCATCTCCTGCCGCTGGCATGTTTCTGTGTCCCCTTTGGTATATGCTTGTGTTTTAAGATCAACATTAATCAAAGTATCACAATACCTTTAATCTCTTGTGCCGGCTCTTCAGCCGTGGAAGCGCAGCTTCTGCAGTGCTCATTCTGCCTTTGGACGTCCATAGCCCTGCCGCTGCAGGCCCTTTTACGCTGCTGCCCGAAGTCCTAGTTACGAGAGCACAGTGAGGGCAAGTGCGGCCCGCACACACTACACACTGGTGCTGCTCCACTGAGCGCAGTCTACCTTGATTGTACATTTGTGCTTCACACCACAGAATGCCAATTTCTAAATTTCATTGTTGGCTTGCAAACGACTTTCAAAGGCTGAATTCAGAAATGGCCTCCGGGGTCAGGTGCTGATGGCACCTAGGGGTGTGCCGCCACCAGTGGTCTGTCCCCGCTCATGGCCACCAGAGGGCATGTGGCCCTGTGGGCTGGGAGCGTTTGGTTCCATTTCTCAAGTTAGCTACTTTGCAGTGACGTGTGCTGCTGCCAGTCCTGCAGCACAGCGGCCAGCCCGATACTGCAAAGACCCAAGGGACGTCCTCACCGGCACTGGCTTTCTGTCATCATGCTTAGTGTGGCCACGTTGACAGGTGCCAGTGTAGCCTCTGCCTGCCCTGCACATGCCTGGGGCCCAGGCTGCCCAGGTCCTGTACCACCTGCTGCACAGAGGAGCCAGTGTGGCAGGGACAGGGCTTGAGGAGCCGTGCCACCTTCCTAAGCCTCCTGTTGCCAGAGCTCTGAGCAAGGTCTCCAGCCTCCACAGGAGACGAGTCCGGCCCAGCCATGGCTTGGAGGGTGCGGCTTCCTTAGCCCCACTTGGTCTCTAGGGGAACCTTTTAGCTCCTGCCCTACGCGTGTCTTCTGCACTGGGCTGTGGAGCTCACCTTCCCTCGGGGGCAGCGTCCGCATGGCTGTCTTCATGCGGACCCTGGGAAGGCACTTTGCAGAATCCTGCCTGCCCCTGCACCCGGTCGTGCTCAGGGTGACTTTCACGACCGAGAAGCAGAATGCAAACTCAGACACTGGATTGCAAAACCCAGCCGCAGCCTCCTGCTTCCCAGGCATGCCATTACCTGCAGCAGACGTCAGGACGGGGTCTTTACTCCTTTGTGAACAATTACAGTTGGAACGTTGTTTCTCATCCTCAAGGTGTAACTGCAAAAGCACCTGTGTCCCAGGGCTGTCCTGCAGCTCGGAGCCGCTGAGCATATGCAGTGTGCGCCCTCCCACCTCCCGCACAGCTGGCACGTCCTGGGGCCTCGGGCGCCAGGTGTGCTGTGCACTTGGGGCTTGCTTCCTCCTCGCTGCATCTTACATGCGTAAGTCACTGGCGCCGGGCTCTGGTTGGCAGCCACCCCATTCTTCTGCTTGTTGCCAACAGAAAGTGCCAGGGCTTCATGCCACTGTCACCATGGCCATCTTCATGCATCCTTGACACCAGATGTGGACAAGCGCAGATCCAGGCCACAAGACTGTTGCTGTGCCTGTGAGCCAAAGAGGTTTTGTTGAGCCCCAACAGAGCCAGGGAAGTGTGTGCAAGTATCCTTTGTGGGCTCGGATTGGCCCGGTGGTCTCAGCAGGCCTAAGATCCTGTCCTGTCACCCGAGTGAGTCTAATATATTGAGCCATGTGTGACAGTCTGGAAAGGTGAACAACCGCAGGAAGCCACTCGAGGTATGAGAATAGTACGGCACCTTGAAGAGCGTGGAGACAAGAGTCCAATTTTTAGAACACTTCCGTTTGGGAGAGAGAAGTAAGAAAAAAGTAAATGAGAAAGTCTGAGGTCATTTGATATTTTCCAAGAAAACTCCGTGATGCGTGGAGAAAGGGGGCCAGGCCGCACCCCGAAGGTTATCGGGACCCTAACATTGTTCATCCTCTTGTGAGCTTCCCCAGTGGAAGTCAGGTCACAGCCTAGGGCCTCTGCAGACCAGAAAACGGGCTTCACGTGCCTGCACTCGCTCAGAGGCTGTGCCCTCCCTCAGGGGTGGCTGCTCTCCCTGTGCCTCCTCTCATCCTTGCCATCCTCCCCCTGGGCAGTGTCCTCTCCCAGGCCCCTCTGTGCTCGACGCCCCGTCCACACATGCCTTGGCCACCGTCTCTCCCAGCCCGTCTGTTATGGTGACTGTAAGCACTTTGGCACCAGGATCTTAGCTGTAGAAATGCGTTTCCAGAAACCAGCAATCCTTGCAATGGGACAGCCCACAGGACTCCTGAGGTGCAGGAGTTGGGGTGCAGGGGGGCGCCGGCCCTGCACCCTGGCCTTGGACTGAGTACTGGCCCCGGGAGCAGTGGCCACTGTTCCACGTCAGGGAGCCGTGGGTCTTTCAGAGCACCCAGTCCTACCTCACAGCAGGTTTAAGGCTTCCGAGGTTTCATTGCCACACGCTCTCCATCTCTTTAGCAAGAGAAAAATGAATATTTAGATTTGTTCACAAAAGGTTAATTGGAAGAATGTCATGGCTGAAGCGAAGACTTCCACACCAGGGCTCTGCCGCCTAGGTGACATGGTGACTCCTCAGCACTCCAGCCAGGCCACCCAGGCAGTGTCCCATGCAGCCCGAGGCTGCTCCCTCAGGCCCCTCCCACAGCGCACCTGCTCCGTGCTCCTCCCACAGGCCCCTCCCACAGCGCACCTGCTCCGTGCTCCACACCCACGCCCAGCCCCTGTCTGGGTCCCTGGCTGGAGAAGCAGTCCCGCAGCTCAGACACAGGCTCCGGCCAGTGCTAGCGTCTCCTGCGGTGCAGGGGACAGCACCCTCCCAGCTCTGGGAGGGACGTGCGAGCTACCCCTGCTGGGCAGTTAAGCAGGCGGTGTGTCGAGCCTGCAGGACCCAGCCTGCCAGTCAGTGCTCACCACGCAGTGAGCAGAGAGCGGGAGAGGGCGTGTCGGCGTGCCCGGCCTCGGGAGCCTCACGCGCTGCGCGCACTCTCTGAGACGCTCCTGCCGGCCATTTGAGTTGTTCGCTTTCACACATTTGGAGGGAACGGCAGTGACAGGCAGGCCTCTCACGGCACAGGCACTGTCGCGGACACAGGGCTGCAGAGATGTCCTGCAGCCGGAGTCCCTCCTCTCAGGTCTCTCTGGGTGGGGGTTGGTGCCACTTGTCCTTTGCAGCCAAACTCCGCCTCACCTGGGAATCGTAGGCACCTGGAGCCTCCAGCGTGCAACTCCACTCCCACACGTGTTTCAGATAAGTGTTAAACCGGCTCTGTCTTCTGTCTTCTGTGTTTGAGACGCACAGATCAGTTTATAGATCTTTTTCACGGCAGAAAGTCCTGTGAACAAGCAGCTTTTCTCTGCCTGTCTCTGCGGCCCTGCGCCCAAGCCCAGGGTCCTGCAGCCTCTCGCGGAGCAAGCTCAGCCCAACGCCAGGCCCCCTGGTCTCCAGGAAGTGCAGCCGTCCCAGCATGCTCCACGCCCTGGGCTTCCCAGGCTCCAGCAAGGGGGCTGCCTAGGGGAGAGAGGGCCAGGTGACAGGCACGTGGGGAGGAGAGAAGACTGGAGGCCTGCAGGGGCGGAGCAGGGAGGTGTCCACGAAGAGCCTGCAGCCTCGGGGAACTGCGGGGTGGACGAGGAGCAGACACAGTCGCCCGGGAGCAATGCGGTGGGGATCCCTGGCAGCCTGAGGTGTCACCTCAGGAGATATCACAGATGGCACTGGAGAAGTGGGGGACAGGGAAGGAGGCCCTGCCGACAGGAGCGGCACCGGGTGGGGTGATGGAGCGAGGGTCGCGGTTATGGCAGAGGCTGGGAACCCTGCTGTCTATGGAGCTCTGAACCAGGCCTGGACGCTGTCAGTTTTCCATCATGTTCTTCACTGAGTGGACTCAGATTTGAACAGAAAGGGGGTCTGACAGTCGCTGCCTCGGTGTTCCCTCCATCCTGGCTCCCCTTGGTCGTGCCTTGAGCTTATCTGCCTGCAGGATGAGCCACTGTGCCTTGTTTGTCTGTGTGCTGGGTGGCATGAGAAACCTTCCTTGGTAGGAATGGGCTTGGGACAGGCTGGAAAATACTTGGCCCCCCAGAAGCATGCATGTCACCGAAGGCTGCTGCTCCCCAAAGCTTCCCAAGCCTTGTGCTCAGTCTCTCCTGGGAAGGATGCTGACACTGCTCCTGAGGGTGTCCCACTTATAAGCCTCCCTCACACCAGGGCGTCACCATCACCACAGTGTGTGCCGCTCTCCCCAGCATGTCACCCACACTCTAGCACATGTCAGCCACACTCCTGCACATTTCTCTCACCGCAGCGTCTGTCACCCTCACCACAGCACTTGTCACCTGCACCCCAGAGGCTGTCACCCATACCTAGCACCTGTCACCCATACCCAGAGCTTGTCATCCTCACCCCAGAGCCTGTCGTCATCACCCCAGAATCTGTCACCTTCCAGCACCTGTCACCCCCACAGCCTGTCATCCTCACCCAGCACCTGTCACCCTCACCCCAGTGTCTGTCACCCTCACCCCAGTGTCTGTCACTCTCACCCCAGCCCCTGTCACCCTCACCCAGATCCTGTCATCTACACCCTGACACCTGTCACCCTCACCCAGCGCCTGTCACCCTCACCCAGCGCCTGTCACCCACACTGTAGTGCATACCACCCCCACCCCAGGGCATGTCACCACCACCCACACAAGCCTCTGTGGCCTGGGCGAGACAGAGCTCACTATGTCTCCGGCTTCACAGAGGTAATGGCGGCTCTTTCCCTCAGGATAAATAAAGCTGGGCAGGCCCATATTGAAGGGAATGGACACACTGCACTGGTGCCAAGAAGCCATGTGAAACATAAAGTCCACGTCTGGCTGTGGCAAAGGGGCCCGCGCTCCGGCCCGCACAGAGCTCCTCACCCGCTCCTTGAAGCTCCTGCTGGAGGGCGTCCAGGCGCTGCTCCAGGTGGGAGGCAGCGGGGACAGCAAGTCACACCAGCCTCAGTCCGGCACACGCTTTTGTACCTGGCATCTCCTCTAGGTGGGCCCCACGCCAGCGCCCAGGGCACCGGGGCCGCCAAACTTGAAGGGAGTAGACAACTTGCTGGCACTGGATGTCTCCTCTCTTGTGAACACAGCAGCCCCTCTTCAAAGGCTGTTAGGAAACGCACACCAGCAGGGAAACAACTCCAGCACTGTCGCCGAGCAGTCGCTGGCCGGGTGTCGCGACACAGCGCTTTCTAGTGCGGGCTTTTCCCTGCATCTGCCACGTTTCTTCTCTGTGCGTTAGGACCCTGCCCACTCCTTTTGTTGTTCTTCTTCACTTCCTGTATTCATTGTTTTTGAAAACAAACATTTGTAGGGTTCTGTGGCCGTGTAGGTCAGAGGCCACGTGCTCTGTCCTGCCAGGCCTCGGGGACTCACGCAGTCTGCACTGCTGGGGCGCGCGATGCTCGTGACTTCACAGCTGTGGATGCGCCCAGACCGGCAGCCTCCGAGGCAGTGCCCTGCCCTCGCCCCGAGCTATGCGCGCGGACGGGACAGGCTTGCTGGGTGGGTGGGCTCTTGTCACCTGGAGGCCTCTCACGGGCTCTGTCTCTTGCAGCCATTTCCTACTCACACTACAAGAAGACGCCCCCGCCGGTGCCTCCGCGGACCACCTCGAAGCCCCTCATCTCAGTGACAGCCCAGAGCAGTACAGAGTCCACCCAGGATGCCTACCAGGACAGCCGTGCCCAACGGATGTCCCCGTGGCCCCAGGATGGCCGTGGCCTCTACAACTCCACGGACAGTCTGGACAGCAACAAGGCCATGAACCTCGCCCTGGAGTCGGCCGCCGCCCAGCGCCTCATAGACAGCCAGGGCGGCCCCACGCGGCCGGGCGACAAGAGCATCCTGACAGCCAAGGCTGAGGAGCTCCTCAAGAGCCGCTGCTCCTCCATCGGAGTGCAGGTACCCTTGGCTGCTCCTTGGCACCACACGTCATGCACTGCGTAGGTCAGGGGTGGGACCCTGGCCCGAGGTGCAGGACCTACAGGCAGCGACATCTGGAGCCAGGCCCTACACCCAACCCCCAGGACCCTCCCCAGGGCGTTTTCCAGGGTCTGTAGCCACTCAGCAGTGTGGAGAGGCCACAGATGACGAGCCAGAGGGGAGCTTCCTCTGGCCATTCCACAGAGGGCACTGGGAAGAGGCTGCCCCGCTGTGGAGCTGTGGGCACCACACAGGGCAGGCAGCAGTGCCCGGGCCCATGGCTGTGGCCGTCCACACCACAGACACCGTAGCTATGGGGCTGACGGCAGGTACAGGGACCCTGTCTGCTGGAAGGGTAAGCAGGAGCATCTCAGTCTGTCCCTGTGGCGTCCCCTCAGCCTCCAATGGATGTGGCTCCTCAGGGCTGCAGAACAGGCCCCTCACTCCTCAGCTCAGCCTGTGTCCCATGGACCTTCCGCGCCAGATGTCTGAGGGTCTGTGCCAATGCCCACGGCGAGGTGTGAGCCTGGTAAAAGCCCTGTGGCTCCGGAACCAGGCAAGGCAGGTGGGGAAGAGCGGCCAGTGCGTGGGGGCAGCGGCCCACTGGCCTCAGTCCCTGAGCCCGGTCCCCACACTGTGGCTTCATTGTTTTGTTTAGGATTCTGAATTCCCCGAGCATCAGCCATACCCAAGGTCAGATGTAAGTACTGAACACCTCTGAGCCACGTCCGCATGACTCTCATTCTGCCTCTCTGCTCGGGACTCTCCATGCCACTGCTCTTGTCCCTCTGTGTCCTGGCTCTATGTGCCAGGCACCGTGCTGGGCCCCTGCTGCACAGACCCTGGTGTCCCAAGGACTTGAGTGGCCCCACCTCGAGGAGGACAGGGGCACACAAGAGTGCCACCCACAGTGCCGGGAAGGCAAGCTCCAGGCCGTCTGTGGTGAAGACCTGAGCTCCCAGGGACAGGTGGCTGCGCTGCTGGCTCTCAGCCTTCCTGGCTCTGCTGCCCAAGGGTCCCTGGTGTCCCCTGTGGAGCACGCCATTTCTACCCACGGCAGAAGCCCTACTGTCACCCACACCCACTCTCCTGCCCACAGCCCACCCCCAAGCCATCAAACCTCCTGCCTGTTGGCACCCATGCACCTAGCACAGTGCCTGGCACATAGCAAGCACTCGGTAAATGTCGAATCTGTGAGTAGGCGGGAACCACGTGGGAGGGCTGGGCACACGCACATGGAGGGCACAAAGCCTTCAGCCAGAAAGGATGGCGCAGGCAGGTCTGAGAGCTCACCACGCTCAGTGCATAACAAGTTGGTAAGCTGAAAAGGAAACAGTCAAGAGTGAAATAGCAATGCAATTAGGAGAGCAACTCGGAGAGAGGCGACAGAGAAGCAGCCTGGCCCTGAGGTGGGCGGAGGAGCAACAGAGAGGCCCCAGGCAGAGGCGCAGCGCACAGAGCAGAGCCCAGCAGCAGGTGACTCCTGGCCCTGCACTGGGCACCTGCTCTCCGCCAGATGCCTGTAATGAGCCTGGTGCCAGGGCAGTGCACTAGTCTCTGTGGGGAAACTGAGCGTCAGGGAGGGTAGGTGACTTGCCTAAGGGTGCACAGCCCAGGGGACCAAGCCCGATGGAAGCCTGGGCTGGCGCCTCCTGCCCCTAACAGCACTCTACCTCTTGGAAAGGAGAGAGAAGCTGCTCTGGTCCTCTGATGCCCTGGCCTGGGTCACAGAGAGGTGGCTGGTGCGGAGCCCAGTGCAGTGTGCAGCACTTTCAGGAGGCGTGCACAGCTCCAGGTGCAGACAGCGTGCTCCACGTGTCCTTGCTGTGGAGCACGCCTTCTGCGGCCCAGCCTTCAGGGACACCTGGCTCCACAGCTCCCCGAGGTGCCAGGCTGTGGCACGCCACTGCACGTAACTGGGACTTGGGCCTGCGCAGAGGCTGCTGGGCTACATCGGGTGCCCTGCTCCTCCTCAGCCCGCACCTCATGTGCCCACTCTCCCTCCCTGCCCAGCTTAGATGGAGCACACGCTGGAAGTGTCCACCCGATGTCTGGACATCACCATCTGTCCAGGCTCGGGACCAAGCAGGCCACAGCACACGTGTGTGCATGGGCACACACACACACACACGCATGCACGTGAGCAGCTGGGCACAGAACCAGCAAGATGAGGACAGGGCAGGCTCACGTGTGCTGAGTGCCCAGACAAGTGGCCTGAGCGGGGCCCCCAGTTGGCATTCTCAGCTTCCGCCTGTTTCTCCTAACCTAACTAGACGCAGCAGGTAGAAGGGGCAAACTTGTGCAACAGGAAGGTGGCAAGTTCTAGCATAGCCTAGGTGACATAGCGGCTTAGCGAGCCCTTGTGTCAAAACGCAGCGTGGAGAAAGGGCAGGGGTACAGCTCAGTGCAGCGTACCTGGACTCAGTTCCCAAGTCACAAACAAACAAAACCCAGCCCAGAAAGCTGGGCGCAGGCCCAGGATGCTGGTCCAGACATGTGGTCAGCCTGCTCGGGGCACAGGGAGAGCCAGGAGGCCCCCTCTCCACGGCTGCTTCACATCAGCACCCCCCAAGTGTGCGCACACACACATATGTGCAGAGGACCGTGCATACATGCCATCCACACCAAGCTCCTGGTTCCAGCTCACCTGGAGCCATGTGGCTGGGCCTCACGTGGCCCTGACCAGTTGTGACAGCTTGCCACTGCCTGCGTCTTTTCCCCATTTGTCAGGGAGCCCTCGCATACAGCGCTGGCTCCCAAACCAGTTTGCCTAAGAGACGCTTTTGCCCCAGAAGTCCCACCCAGAGGGTCCGCAGGGAATATACACACAAAGCTCCGGAAACTTCCCTTCCTTCCGGTGCAGCCGGCTTTTCGGGGAGACCCCCAGGTCCCTCCCCACTGTGCAGAGTGGGATGCTGTTCTTGGCCCTGCACCTGGCTGACCCCAAGCTCCGCTCTGCCCAGGAGTCCTGGAGCTGGTACCAGTGCCCTCCTCCTGGCCACCTCTGCCCACGGTGCCTCTCGGACTTGGCCACCAAGCACAGAGAGCTGTTTGTCTTTGGGAGGTTTCCTGTGACAGCTGCCAGGAAACTGATGAGTCACTAGGTGTGTCGTAATTCATTCCACACCCGCCTCTGCCGGTGTCCTCGGAGTTGAGAAGAAAGCGCCGGAGCTCGTGTGTGTGGCAGACAGATTGCCCTGGCTTGGGCTCAGGGACAGCCTCTCATCAGTCACGTGGGGCTCGGTGGTTTTCTGTTTCAGAAAGGGTGTTCTCATTGTTTCTGTTTCAGCAAAGATCCCACTCTCCTGACAGTCGTAGGCCAGCTCGTAGCAGGACTTGACTGGCCCCAGAACCTGTATTTTTCACAAGATTATCTTAGAGAAAATTCTGGCACTGATGTCACAGGTGACTGGGAGGAGGCTGTGCTGCTGTATGTCCCTTGCGTCTTGGACACTGCTGTTCAAGGCACCAGGAATCTACCTGCTCAGTTCCACACACCAGAGCTTCGCCACTCTGACCTGCCTCGTGTCGTGTGCATGACTGCGAGGCATCATGAGGAAACGCTGGTGTCACCTTCACCTGCCTCCCTCGCCCATGCTGTGCCCATGCAGTGCACGCCCCGCTGCACTGCACTGCGGCCCTCACACAAAGGCCAGGTGTGGTGCCGTTTCCTCAGGTGGGGGTCTAGCTCCGCTGGAGACACTTTTGATAAGCATTATCAGAATCTCTACAGAAAATCCGTGATTGATTTCACCACGCCACGTCTCACACCGGGCCACATCCACCCAAGCATGTTCATCTTTGCCCACACCTTGAGTGTGCTCACAGAAGTACACACGTACATGCAAGCGCAGTCACACACTGACAGCAGAAGCATTACCGGTGACAAAACTGGACGGAACCAAAGTGTCCCTCCACTGAAGACTGACTCGTTATATCTGGCTGTCGTCATAAAGCTCCTGGGGCCATGCAGGTAGAACACAGGAAGCCGCCACCTCTGACATGGGCTTTAACCGTCCTGATTCTCCTGAAGACCATGTCATGCTCTCCCCGCAGCACGGTGAGGAGGAAAGGGAGACCCTCGTGAGCACGTGAGGCTGTTCCTCCCAGAAAGCTCCCTGTGACTCCTTCCAACTGTCAGGCCCAGCCTCCGTGCTGATCTTAGGCCTCAGTGGAAAGACACAAGGCCCGATCTTGCCACAGTGTGGCAGGTGTGTGGCCACCAGGACCACACAGAGCAGGAGCCCCAGCACCGCCCTCGCACCCCGAGCACCCTGGGCAAGTCATCGCCTTCTCTGTCCCCAGCACGTAGCCAGTGGGGAGGATAAATGGGGGAAACCCCACCAGCCCTCAGCCTTCTTCTGTCCTTGGTGGGTTGGGCCTAGCACAGGCACCTGTAGGCAGTCCCACCAAGGCTGGGACGTCAGGGTGCCTAGTCGTGCATGTGCCTCATACTTGGCAGCTCCTCCTACGGGAATTGGTCCCAGCTTAAGAAAAATGTTTAAAGCTTGGCCCTGACATCTCAGCTTGGGGTCCCAAGTCCTTTAGGCACGAGAGGTAATGCTCTGTGACGAAAGCCAGGCAAAGTCCTGCACCTGGAAGACTCTCAGCGGCTCAATCAGCCTTGACTCCTCAGACTCCATGCTGGGATCTTTGAGTTGGTTTTTGGTTTTCTTTATAAACTTTCCTGATTTCGAATTAACCCCTGTGGTAACTTTACATGGCTGATGATTATCACAGAACCTTGGGGACACTGGGGAGCACATTTCAACTGTGGTGGCCGGAGGGACTCCCTGGGGTGCCTGCAGGAGCCCCCGCCTAGGTGGAGGGGGCTTGCCTCTGTTGCTGACACGCTTGACTTCTTTCCTGTGTCTGTGAGTGCGGCCATCGGTAGCATTCTCCCAAGTGCTTACTGTCCTTGTCAGCTGCGTTTGGTTCACGCTGTACCTCCTTTCCTCACTGCAGGCCTGGTAAGAGCTTTTAAGTCCTGTAACGATGCAGCCCAACAAAGCCTTTTGCCTCAGCTGAACTAAGCAGTTTTATTTGCATACATTTAAAAGGCTGAAGTTGGGCCTTGAGTTCAAGTGGTTATGTAAAATGTGGCGAAACACAGCGGGGACATAATTACACAGCTAGGAATGCATTCTCCTCTCTCCGAGATGTTAGGGGCTCAAGTGCATTTCAGCATTAATTAAACAAATGTGTAATTAATTACAGCAAATGAACAGCAACAAAAAATCCTAGTCCCTGGCCCAAGTCCCACGTTTCTGTTCTAAGTGAGATGTTCTGTGTTGAATCAGGTGGAAACGGCTACAGACTCTGACACGGAGAGCCGAGGCCTGCGGGAGTACCACTCTGTCGGGGTCCAGGTGGAGGACGAGAAGCGGTAACTAAGCAGCTCCCTGCGCCTGGGCGCACCACGCCCCGGGAGCACTGCCCTCTGAGCGCGCGCTTGGGCGAACTGCCCGAGGTGGGTTAGCGTGTGCCCACCTTCTGCTTCAGCAAGAGGCACGGAGGTGGCTCTTGATGAAGTGACTCCACCCTGTAGCAAAGCCTGAGGAGCCTGGAGTCCCCAGCGGAGGCGAAGGCAGAGGGAGGGGCAGAGGGAGGGAAGGAGGGAGGGGCGCAGGCAGGCGGCTGCAGGCGGGAGCACAGGCCTTGGGCCCCCAGGAGGCTGGCTCGCTTCAGAAGTGCTGCCTCAGAAGGAAGCCCAGGGGCTGTTAAAACCGGGTTATTTTGGTAACAAGGGCACAGGGATAACGCCAGCTTCTATATGAAAGACTCACTCTTCCCGGGAGTACCACACCGCAGCCCCAGCTTCCATCTGCGGCCAGGCTCTGGGTGTTAGCCTCTGGGAGGGCCCTGCGACCCAGCCTAGGAAGACCCGAGCCCGGGGAAGTGTGGGGCCCCAGCCAGAGGCTTCCCCAGCTCCATCCCCCGACCTGGACACCCACACCAGGCGTGCACAGTGCCCGAGGCCCCTGCAACACCCGCTGCTCGCAGTGCAGGCCTCTCTGGGCTCAGTAGTGCCAGCCAAGGACTGGGCGCACACTTGGCACACACACCTGGGACTGCGGGCACATGAACGGACACAGGCATACACCCACATGCCCATCGCTGGGGACACGCAGGGCTCTCCACCACCTCACTTTCTTGGTCTCTATTCCGAGCTTGCACTCTCAGTTGTTCCCATAGCCACACCGAGGTGATGACACTGGACACGAGGAAAGAGCCCAAGGCCCTGAGGAGATCTGCACGTGCTTGTGAGAGCTGGGGACAGGGCTTAGTTCCCTGGGGCCTACAGTGGAGGTCGCAGGCATCCATGTACTCAGTTGCAAACATAACAGATGCCACCCGGGCACACTACACGCCGAGCTGCAAGGCAGGCGGTGGCATGGGGCTGGTGGAGGCCAGCGCTGTGAGTGTGGCTTGGGGAGGGCGCGAGGCTCCTGTGCTGTCCGGGAGGGACAGTCCGCATCTGTCCTCTTCTCCCGCAGGCACGGGCGTTTCAAGCGCTCCAACAGCGTCACGGCTGCAGTGCAGGCTGACCTGGAGCTGGAGGGCTTCCCGGGCCACACGACCACGGAGGATAAGGGACTCCAGTTTGGCTCGTCCTTCCAACGGCACTCAGAGCCCAGCACACCAACCCAGTACGGGGCGGTGAGGACGGTGCGCACACAAGGCCTCTTCAGTTACCGGGAGGACTATCGGACCCAGGTGGATGCGGCCAGCCTGCCCGCCCCCGAGCCCTGGCTGGAGCCAGCCCTGGAGCCCATGGAGGCCGGGAGGATGTCCCCATGCCGCAGGGACGGCTCGTGGTTCCTGAAGCTGCTGCACACAGAGACCAAGCGGATGGAGGGCTGGTGCAAGGAGATGGAGAGGGAAGCCGAGGAGAATGACCTCCCCGAAGAAAGTAAGGAAGCTGACTGTGCTCGCGGCCCCGGCGGTGGGCCTTCTGCAGTAGGCAGCCTCGCCTGCAGCAGTGGGGAGGCCCCTGCGCTGTCTGAGTGCATCCAGATGAAGGTGCTTTCAGCTCTCTCCTACCCAGTGCCACAGAACAGTACAGATAAGTGCAAGGAAAAGCAGCTCTGGGAATAGTGCAGGGGAAGCTCCGCCGAGGGTTTTGGTGTGTTCGGTTACTTGGGTTGGAACTGAGATCAGTTATGCAAACTCTGCCTTTCTCTGTAGTATAGTCCTCATTTTCCCGAATTCTGGCAGTAACTTAATTTGGCGCATTTGTATCATTTGTCCAATGCTTGTAAAAACCTGCCAAAGGAAAGCCTTAGGTAAAGGAAGAGCAGGGCTGCCTCTAAAAGGCCTCATCCTGGGGAGCAGTGGGGTCTCTGGGCTCCTCACAGCAAGAGAGTCCCTGCAGACCTGGCCCCACCCTCTGGGGACCTGTCTGGCTCTCACCTGCCTTCCATCTACATGACAAAGCCCCCATGAGGATGTGGGTCCGAGTGGACTGCACTGACCAGAGACCCGGAACAGGGCAGGAGGAGGGAAGACCGCGGACCCCAGAGGTCCGTGTGTCTGGTGTTAGCCCCTGCAAATGTCGCCCATAGCTTATCCTGACATCATCTGAACTCACCTGCCATCTAGGTCACATGTAGTGCTCTTTAAATGTCCCAATCTCATGATAGTAGTCCTTGCCGTCACTGTCTCAACCAGGCTACTGTCTCACAAAGTTGAGGATTAAATCTCAGATGTAGAGAAGAGTTACAAGGAAGCGCTCACTGGAAGCACGGGAAGACAGAAAGCCCACAGCAGCGGGAGGGCGGGAAGTGGGCGCCAGAGGGAGCTCCTTGCCCAGGTTTTTCCACAACGAACAGAACTCAGAACTTGCTCAGTGCTCTATGGATTTAAAATAGCCACGCGTGGCGTGGCCAGACTTTCTAATGCAGAGTCCAAAGAAAAACCAGTTAGGTGAGGTCTCCAAGTTCCTGGAAACCCAGCCATAGCCTGGGGAGAGGCTGCTTACTGCAGCTTCCCTTGCTGCCTAGGGCATTTCCTTGCTGGAGGCAGAGTCCTAACCGCCTGGCCTTGTCTTAACCCCTGTCACTTCTGCTTTGGAGCACAGCTGTCTGTCTGGCAAGTTGCAAATGTGAGTTGCTCTTAGCCTGTGCAAGGGTGCACAGTTGTTATCTCTGGGAGGCCAACCAGCCCAACTCCAGCTTGGGCCATCCCTGGCGGGCTGCCTATCTATAAGCCAAACAGTAAACTGCCGCTTGCAGCTGCTGTGTTTATAAACTAGCAGACATACTAGCTTTATTGTTATTTTCCACACAGTTCTTGTCCTGTACTTTTACTGTTTATAGTTTTGGTGGAACCGGGGATTGAACTCAGGTCCTTGCCCTTGCCAGGGAAGTACTTATTCCACTGAGCCATCTCCCCAGCCCCGTTTATAGTTTTTTGAAAGACACTAAAAAGAGGAAGAACCCCAGGGCAGTATTTGCTGAGCGCCACTGTGTCCCAGCTCATGCTGAGTGCTTCCCACACCGCCTTGTGGCCCTTGTGAGGCAGGCGGGTGTCACTGTCCACAAGGAAACCGAGACATCAAGAGTCAGTGTCTCTCCCAAAGCACAAAGTGCAGTGATGGCGCTGGTGCTGCAGCAATGCTGTGACGGGAGACATCTGCAGGCCCTGAGTCACTCGCTCCCTGTCAGCAGCTTCCTATTGAGTGGCCTCCTCCCCTCTGTTCTTTTTTTTTTTTTTTTTCAGAACCAGGAATTGAACTCAGGCCCTTGTGCTTGCCAGGCAAGCGCTTATTCCACTGAGCCACCTCCCTGGTGCCTTCCCCACTGTTCTGATGCATCCTGCCTTCTCTGTATCCGGAAACGTGGCACCCACCACGGTGGAGAGAGAGGCTCTGGGCTGATAGAGCACACCTGTGGGGCACCTGCCCTTGTTCCTGTTAGGGGACAGTTCCTTCCCCAAGTAAGGATGGGAGGCTTAACAGTTAGAAGGCTTCAGTGCAGAAATGTTTTCATAGTCACAGTTTTCTCCCGGGGATGTGGGAGAAAACACACGGTGGGATGTCCCACTGCTAAGCTGGGGTCCCCAGCAGCAGTGAGGTCCCATCCCTGCGTTCACAGATGTCCGCTCTGCTGCCTGCACTGCCCTGGGCATCCAGGAGGTCAGGACGCAGCAATCGCAGCTGAGGAGCCTCCGCAGCCCCAGACGCGGCTGCGCTGAACACCTGGCTTCGTCTTCCGGACACTC
>NDGN011473981.1:6532-22610 GCA_002564285.1 Tympanoctomys barrerae
ATCACTTTGTTCATGAAATTCTGTATTATTTCTAATAGGTTTTCAGACTATTATTTGTATCTCTTTAAAAATAAAAATAGGTTCTTTTTGTAAATATATCACTCTGAAGACTGTTTAAACAAGTGAAATAAATGCTTAACAGTCAAAATAAAAATAGAAAGAAAGCAGCTATTCTAAAGAATGGAGGTGCCAGAGAACATCTCAGTATTGTGCAAGCAAATAGGATAATTCCTGGAGTAGGCACACTTATCCAGTTAATCTTAGGAAACAACATTTCTCTTTGGTAATAGGTCATGAGTATAAGCTTTGTAATTATAACTAGAAACAGACTCTATACCTTTAAAGTCACTGAACAACAAAGCCAAGTTGCTTTAAACTCAAGGAGAAGGTATACTAAAATATGATGACTATAAGTGTATAAATTATGAAAATGGACAGATATTAAACATCCCTAATAGAGGACAAGACTTTGAAATTAGGAAAAAAGCAAGGTACAAACACATATGGTCCTTTCGTACACATTTCCAAAAAGTAGCATACATACAACTTGAAAAGCGGGGGTTAGAATGTGGAGCAGATGTACAGAATGATGCTGGTAGGGATAACTGAAACCGATTCATGTTTCCTCAAGAACATCCTGAACAGGCAAAGAGATGGCATCCGTCAGTGAACTAGGAGTGCCACTTGTGTGAACATCTCTGACCCAAGATTTATATGTAGGATGCTTTTGTAGAGTCATTTATGAAGCTGCAATGCTACACACAATTTGATTGGGTGAAGAAACATTTTTCAGCTGTTAAAAAGTTTATATTTAGAAAAATATTTAAAGGGAAGAGAAAATGTAAAGGGAAGGAAATAATAACAAGATTACCACAATTTAGTCTACAGTATTGAGCTAGAGGCTAAAAATATTGCAGAAATAAATATATGGGGAAATATCAACAACAGACTAATGTAAGTATTATTTGACATCAGCTGAAAAACTAGAGATCATTTTATTTGTCTTCATTTGTTTTTGTACTTCATTTTTTCTGGCTTTACAAAGCAAAATTTTTGTAATCCCAAAGCACACAAAGCAATGCTTTTAAATAGATATTAGTACTATTATCCCCATTTTATAGAAGAAATGGAGATATTGAAAGTCATCCAGATTTTCCATATTCACATAACTAGCAAATTATTTCCAAGATTTAAACTCAGACAGTCTGGGTTCGGTTTCTACGGCACCTCTGAAGGGCCAATTGTTACTAAAAGCTTTCACTTCAAGCAGACTTGTGAGCCCATCTTGCAATTCCCATTTGTCTGGCTAACACCATTTTAAAAACCAGAGTTATTCTGAAGTACAAAGAAAGCTCTTAGCTCAGCTCCCCAGTGTAGTGGAAGGGATATAAAGTGGAAGTCCATTTACACAATCACCATGGAAATTATAGCGAGAGCAAGCTAGAGACGATGGAAAAGAAGCTGAGCGAGACGCCGCAGCCATCGGGAAGGTTTGGGAATTCAGGAAGTCCTAGAAGCTCTGCACAGGAGATGACGTGGCAACAGTCTAACAGATCGCTGAAGGAAAGCCAAAACGGGGGTGAAACACCAGCGCAGAGAAAGCACTGTGCTGTGTCACAGCTCAGCAGCCTAACGACCTAGAAATTTAGTTTTATGATGAGCTCAAGTGTAGTCATTAAAGGACTCCAAAGGATGCCTGGATAAATCAGCCACATGCAAAGGCATTTACAGTCATTTTAAAGATAGGGAACAGCGACAAAGAATTCAAGTGTACAACAGGGATGTTTCTTTTGCTTTCTTTCCACTTGAGATTCTTAGACAACTCTTTCCCTTACTCCGAGTTAACATTAGTTCACCTGCTAAAATTGGAAAAATGTTGCCACTATTACACTAGCTTGAAGATTAAAAAAAATTAAGGTGTAAGTGAAACAAGATATTTAACAGAAAATACCTTGATAAATAGGAATTGGAATTTTATGCAAGCATCTTCAGTTAACAAATACTGTGTACAATGTGGCTGTCATTTCAGCTAAGAATACAATGATAAATCACACTGTTTCACCATGTGGAGCCTACAGTACAGGAGTGGTATTTGTTTTTTTTTTTAATTTCCATTTTTATATATTTATTTATTTTTCTGTATTTTAGGGAAGGGTCTACAGGGTGTTCAGGGTCTCACTACTAGAGCAGGCTCCTAGTGATTCTTCTGTTTACAGCCTCCCAAGTGCTAGGATAATAGGCACGTGCCACCACGCCCAGTCTCAATTGCCATCTCAGTGCACCCCAGGGGCGGAGTGACAAGGCAGCCCGGGGATCAAATCCCTGGCTCCTGCATCTGCTGGCAGCCGCTTTAATCCACTGTGCTATTTGGCCAGCCCTAGAAGTGGTATTTGTAATGCCATTAAATTTGCACTAAGGCAGACACAGTGGCAAGAAAACACAATTTTAAAACATGAAAGGACTTGATAGGGCATTTCTTCTAAGAGGCCATGCGAAGGGACAAGAAGCATAGGGAAAGATCCGCAATGTCATTAGCCTTTAGGGGAATGCAACTCAACCCCTAATGAGACACACAACTCCAAAGAGACAGTTATAATTAACCAAACAAAGTGGGAAAACTGCTGCCAACTGCGTGCAGAAACTGAAATTCTGATGTACTTTCAGTGGAAATAAAAGTGCTTTGGCTTCTGTGCAAAACAGTATGAATGGGGGTTTCTCAAAATTAAAATGCAGAATCTATATATGGCTCAGCAATTCCATGCCTAGGTGTAGGCTCCAAATAACCGAAGATAGATAAGGTACTCACACAAATTCTGGTGCACCCGTATTTATCACAGTGCTACTCATAATAGTCAAGAGGTGGAAGCCACCACAGGGTCTGTAAATGGATGAGTGAATAAACAAATGGTTCTATAAAATACAACGGAGCATCATCCAACTGTCATGAAGAATTGTTTACTATAATAGTTACAACGACAATTAAATTTGAGTACAATAAATGAGTAAGTCAATTACAAATGTCACATATTATATAATTCATTTATAAGAAATACCTAGAGGGCTGGCCAAATAGCTCAGTGGATTAAAGCACCTGCAAGCAGGCACAGGGGCCAGGGGTTCAATCCTCAGGCCAGCCATGCCAGCCCTGCCCCAGGGCACACTGAGCTGGCAGTTGAGACTGGGTGGCATGTGCCTGTAATCCTAGCTCTTCGGAGGCTGCAAACAGGTGGATTACTACCAGTCCGATCTAGTAGTGAGAACCTGAATACCTGGTAGATCCTTCCCTAAAATATGGAAAAAGAAAGAAAGAAAGACCTACAATAGGCAGATATAAAAAAATGAAAGTGGTCTGGTGGCTTCCACAGTGTAGGGGAATGGAGATTAACTGTGGAATAATGAGTGTGGGGTTGCCCTTTGGTACAACAGAAACATTTCAAACTGAAACAAGTATAAGGGTTGTATAACACTGTCAGTGCACCACACGACATCGAGCTCATTTTTAAATGCTTGTTTTTGGTATATAAATTTCACCTAAACATCACCTTGCAGGGTATGAGGGATGGAGAACACAGTCACAGGACATGGGATCTGCAGCAAGAGTGAGGGCCTGAGATATGGCCTGCTAGCAGGCATGAACTCTGAGAGCAAGTGGTGGTCTGCATGCTCTTCAGCAGGCAGCGATCAGAAGTCAGGTGATGAGATTAAGAAGGAGCAGATGATGAAGACATGATTTTGAAACAGTGACAGCCAGTGCACCCTTGGGCGGGATGCGCTGCAGGGAAGCTTCTGGGCACTTGGAAATACAAATCTTCACTGCATATTCCAGTGTGGGTTACCGAGGATGCCTGGCAAGCTCTGTGTCCGCAGAAGTAAATGGTAGAATGGTAGACAGGAAATAGCATGCTTGCAATGGGAGAGCTTAATACATCACTGTTGGGCTTACCTAAGGAAACAGTCAACAAAAATATTCCTCATGGACAGAGGAAGTATGTGATGGAGTGAAGATGTCCCTTCCCTACACTGTTAATGTTTAAGTTAAGGCCCATATTGATTATTTATGAAGATAAGTAAGTCCTTTCAAACAGTTTCTCTGTCTAGAAAAAATACTTTCAGTAAGAATAGCACTTCATTAAACTTGTTGAAATTATTAAGACTGTAGTCCACATAAGAATAGAGCTCCATGTGTATTTCTTTAGACTGTGGGCTTTTCTTTTTTTGTCTCTTAATGTAATATATGTTTTTATTTTAAAATGCATAAAAATGAAAACAATACCAAATTTCAAGATAAGATGATAGGAAATTAGCAATAATTTATTATATTGCATCTTATTTTCAAAGTAGTTGCTCAGATTATCAGATATAGGCTTGTAAAACTGAGCAAACAATATAGGCACTAACTTTTCCTTTTCATGAAATAATATAAATTAGTAGTACAGCTACCTTGTGTATGTGTATAAACATATTTTATTTCCTTCTGGTGCACTGTTGATAACTTTTTTTTTTCCTTTTAGGTATTTGGTTCTTACTACACAGGTTGGACTCATAGTGATCCTCCTGTTTCGGCCTCTGTAGCACTGGGATTACAGGCGTGCACCACCAAACCTGATTTCAGTGGACCACTTGGCGCACCTGGGGTGGGGCCGGCAAGGCACATGGTAATGGGGACCAAACCCAGGTCCCTGCACTTGCTAGCCAGGTGCTTAGACCACAGGGCGATCTCCCCAGCTCTATATAAATATGCTTTTATGAGCAGGCCCACTGGGAGTGCACTGGTGCCTTAACCTCACCACCAATGATTCTTGGAACCATCCAGTGTCTGTGAGCTTCCTTGTTTAGAGTCTGCTTGCCACACTTTCTCCATTGGGACTCACTTATGGGATTACATTCTTGCCTATCTCTGAGCAAGTAGAGAGTCTGCGCAGCACTTGCTTCACACCTTAAAACTTCTTCTTTCCGGGCCTGGGGGGATGACTCAGTGGAATGAGCACTTCCCCGGCAAGCGCAAGGGCCTGAGTTCAATCCCTGGTTCTGCCAAAAAAAAGAAAGAAAGAAAGAAAAAAAAAAACAAAACTTCTTCTTTCCTCTTACACTGAGCTATATTACTACTCACTCTGGTATATATGTGTCAAAAATAATTATCCTATACCTTCCCAACACCTGTGTCATTTTTTGTCAATTATCAACCTATCCCACCAAAATACTGACACCACTGGCTGAGAATTTCTCCTAAATTAATCAAAGCTCAGATTAAATTTACTGAGAACAGTAGTAATTTTTTTTAAAAAATAGTAATGTAAACACTTGTCATTCCAGTTCTTTTCAAATGTCATGAGCAGGAAAAACTCAGTGCAGCATCATTTAACATAGAGGAATTTATATGCATGTTAGAAATTTACTGTTTGGATTAAATAAAGTAAATAATATCTGTGACCAACCAAATCTTTGATTTAACAGTCATTAAACTGTCAAAGACTTGGGCACAAACACGAAAGCTGCCTCAAACAAGGTGAATTTACACCTTGGAAGAACAATTCAATGACATTAAAATGGTGCCAGCATTTTAGAAAAAATTAGATTTTATTTGCTGCCAGTGAGCTGTGATGAATAAAACAACTATCAACTGATTACAGGGATTATGCAATGAAAAGCTATAAACAATGTAAGACATTAACAGGCACAGACTGGATACGCTATAAGCTGAACACATGCATGGCTGTGTTAATGTGTGCATGCATGCACGCGCATGCGAGCACACACACACACACACACACACACACACACTTTCCTTTTACTGCAAAAGACACTAAGGAAACAGAAGAGAAGTCAAACTCACATCACACTGGAAAGGCTTTTCTCCAGTATGGGTCCTCTTGTGCTCGTCTAGGCCCCGCTTCTGGCTGAAGGCTTTGCTGCACTCTGAGCACTTGTACGGCTTCTCCTGCAGTCAAGGAGAGGAGACAGGTGAGAGCATGAGTGACGCACAGCCCTCCTTGGGTTGGGTGGGCATCAGGCTGGTGGGTGTTGACCTTGGTCTGCAGGATGCCAAGGCAAAATCACAAAGACAAGGAGCTATATTAAATTTTCAAGAGAAACAGCAATCATCAGTATTTGGACACTGAAAACTAGATCAAGGTAGTTCCCAACCGTGCATGGGATTTTGCTATGTATCTTTCTGGGCATCATATATCTGTATAGCTGGTCTTTTGTTGGTTGCTGTAATTTAACTACTTACCCTGAGCTGTCACTCATTTTTCTGGTCTCAGGATGTTCTAAAAACTTACTGAGATACAGAGGGTGTCCTAAATCAAGAAAACTTGAGGATTCCTCATCAAAAATAGTTTAATTATGTATGATGTCAGGGAGGTTCCTGGAAATTAAAAATATTGGAACTAAAATTTTAACAAAATTTGGGATAAATTTTAAAAAAGCTCAACTCTGATTTACACTTCTCAATTTCTGTGATTGAAGACATTTTCCTAATGTTCTTTTTAAAAATCAAAACTACTTTTGAAAATTATGATTTCTAAAAGCTGTTGTTCAGGCTCTTCAATGATACCTCTGAAAAGGAAGAGAAGAAGTGACCAAATAGCCATCTTTGATACTGGGAATTCAAACACCACCATCATTCTGGTCTGTAATGAACTGTAAACTAAACATACTAACATTGTTCTATTTAAACAACTAACAAGTTACTACTTAGCACCTCAGTAAAAAGATATGTATCGATTTTAGTAAACTCACAAATTTTTCTAAACTACATCTTTAAAAATATTGTTATAAATACATTTTTTACATTGAGTTAGTGTAAGTCAATTTTAATTTCCTAATATACATTCATATTTTCTCCTTAATACACTTTACAGACCTAACAAACAGTATGTAAGTAATAAAGCAGACAAACATATGCCCACCCACGTGCCCACCCACTAGCTGAAGAACTCCAGTATGCCAGGACAGAGCACCTGTAGGTCCCCGACTCTGCCACTGCACACCTTCCTGCCTATGCAGGGAAAACCTCTTTTCTGAATGTGTAGTTTTAGTAGTTTTTCTATGTTTTAGTAGTTTTTCTTTTACCACATATGTATGGTGGATCCTAAGCAGGATATGTTATTATTTTGCCTTTTAATCGTACAGAAAGAAGGTCATGCTATCTTTTTGTGTGTGTTCTTCTCAAGCATCACTTTTGGTCAGCATTATCTGTATGAGCTTCCAGTCCCCACATTAATGTTGTGAAGCATACAGCTCCTCTCTTTCGCTCACTTTTAATGCTGTATAGTATTGCATTCGATGGATGCACCACAGTGCGCAGACCAGTGATGAACATTTACATTTTCCCCAATTATTCCTCTTAATAAATATCAGTGCTGTCAATCATCTTGCACCTGTACAGGTGAACATAGGGGAGGACAATTTTCTAAGGGATGAAATAGGAGGTTGCATTTCTAACATTTTTCAGAAAGGCCAAATAACTTTAACGTTAATAGACCACTGTAAATGCCAATACCCATCCTTATAACACTATCAATCGATCTTACAAGCTACAGGGGCCCCACCACTTATCCAGGAACTATATATAAACCCATGAGTATCCTAAGTCAAAACATATCTAGTATATTTAAGCTATCAAACACCAGAGCTCCACTCTGCAGCTGGACAGCAGCACTGTGCAGTGTCAGCTGTGTGCCCTCATGGCTGTGTGGCTGGCTGGGTTCTCCTGAGAGCTGTGGCACACTGCTATGGAGCCACGTGGAGAAACCCTCCCTGCTGTGCATCCTTACCCTGAGGAGAGAGATCAGAATCCCAAATTTAAAGGAGAGTTTCTATTGAATTAATGGTTGTAATGGCCATAAGTTGAGGGCTGTTTTATTTTCTTGGGAAACAGGATTTTTCATCACTTTGAAGAGATGTAATAATTTTATTTTAGATCTATTTATTTATTTATTTATTTATTGAGGAACTGGGTATTAAACTCAGACCCTTGCGCTTGCGAGGCAAGTGCTTATTCTACTGAGCCATCTCCCCGGCCCCCACGTAATAATTTTAATAAATGTAAGAATTCTTTTTTACTTAAAAGTCATGTGATTGTAACATATATATAAAAGCTTTATAAATTTAGTATTTGCTAATATAGTCATATTTTTCTTTCAGTTTATATCATGCATATAAGTGGTTCTTATAAACAACATACAACTAGAGTTTGTTAAATCCAGGTTTTGTGACCAAAAGATTGTTTCCAGATGGCAAATTTTATCTTCCTACATCTGTGGTTCCTGGTATTGATAAGTATTTGTAAGATTTATTTTGTGCATTGTTTTTTGTCCTATTTACTTATCCTACTTACTTGCTATATTTTCCTTATATATATTCATTCATATTTTAGATTACTAGCATCCTGTATTTTGGAAATTATGAACTCCATTTCTATCTTAAGTTATTATCCTTAGTTTTATCATGCTTGTTTAAGTTTGTGTTTCCTCTCCTACTGAAGAATTTATATCCTATAGCACCTTCCTACCTTACATGATAGACCACAGCATTATTTTATTTATTCTGCCTTTGTTTTTAATTTGGGTCTTAGCTCAGGCTGATAGGACAAAATACTGTACTCTAGATTGGGTGACCTGTTATCAATAGAAATTTGGTTCTTGAACCTTTCTTTCTTTCTTTCTTTCTTTCTTTCTTTCTTTCTTTCTTTCTTCTTTTTTTTTCTATATTTAGGGTAGGGTCTACAGGGTGTACAAGGTCTCACTGTGTAGATCAGACTCATAGTGATTCTCCTGTTTTCAGCCTCCCGAGTGCTGGGATTACAAGAGCACGCCAACACACCCAGTCTCAATCACCCTCTCAGCAAGTCCCCAGGTCAGGGCAGGAACTGAATGCTGGGGAATGCTGAGCTCTGCTTAAGCAGGCGCTTTAGTCTGCTGTTCTATCAGACCGGCCTGAATTTCTTTTTCTTAATACAAAAATTAAACAGCAACAACAACAAAACCAACTTATTTATGCAGCTTGGTCTCATATTGATCCTCCTGTCTTAGCCCCCCTAGCGTGGGGATAACAGGTGTGTGCTACCAGCCTGGTTCTGGTCTGGTGGCCAGTACAGCAAGCCTGAGGTTCTGGGGCCAGCAGGGAATGCAGTACTGGGATCAAACCTGGGTCCTTGCACTTGCCAGGCAGGTGCTTAGACTGCTAAGCTATCGCCCCAGCCTTTCTTTCTTGAATATCTGAAAGCTGAAAATCCAAGATAAGGTTGCAGGAGGATCAAATTGTGGTATACCACTCTTTATTTGGGGGTAGGAGGGTTTGCAAACTGCTTCTTCTTAGGTGGAAAGAAAGAGCCTGGACCCCTCTGGGCCTCATAAGGCACTCATCTGTTCAACCTCATCATATCTTCGTTGTTTACTCATTTGTATTTGGCTCTATGAAAGCATTCAGCTCATTTACACAATACCATTGTGTTGGTGGTTAGGATTTCAAAATATGAACTCCGCGAAAATACATTCAGACCATTATTCTGCTCAGTACGGAATCTGTACTATTTTATGTAATTGGTGTGGTTTAGCTTTACACACATTTAACAATTTCACCACTTTCCATGTTTTCTTCTATACAACTTCCCAAGGATCTGTTGGTGATAAACTATTTTTATTTGGTTAAAAATGACTGTGTTTCATGTTTGCTACTGAAATAAATCTGCTTTTTAAAATCTCTGAACCCTTCTTTACTATGTCTTTGGTCTTTTCTTTAATTTCACTAGAATCAGTTAATTCTTTTCTCAGTTGGTAGTAACTTGCTATTTAATCCACACCACTGGAGCTTGTCATTTTTTGCCATCATATTTTTAATTCTAGAAGTTTTATTTGCTTCTCTTCCAATTCCATTTCCTTTTTGATACAATCTCATTTTTTTTACTTACGTTATATATGGCTATTAGAAAACATCCTAGGCATTTATATAATTTTCTTTATCTGAAAAATTATTATCTTAAGTTTTACGGAAGTCTAATTCTGCTCTTTGTGGTTTCTTCTGTCTCCTGCTCATAGCTCTGATTTCCTGAGTGATCCTGCAGTTTGCATTGTGAGCTCATGTTTGGTGGCCTTTATCTGTTCAAACTCTGTGACCCCTGATTGAGTCTAAGTCCCTCCAGACTGCATTTGTGTTTGCTTCTACCAGGCAGTCCCGGGTTGCTATCGATCAAAGGCCATCTTAAATTCATTTCTTACCTTAAGATTTTCTGGTCAGCCAAGAAGTGTAAGTCTGAACTCTAAACACAGTGGTTACATAAGGAGAATGCTCTCCCTACACTCAGTACTTGTTCCAGAACAGTTCTGTGCCGCGAGTACCAGCATTTGCTGAAGGTAGATTTCTTCTAGTATGATTGTGAGCATAGCCTTTTAGGATCCTGGCATTATCCTGGGTGTGAGCCTGAATTACCTTATAATCCAAACACAAGGCTTGGCACAGGAAGCCACAAGACCCCTGACATTCCAGCATTATCAACCCTCCTAAATGACCTGCAGGTGCTGTGGCCCGAGCCTGAGCTTGCCATGCTGGCTTTCAGCTCTATTTTTTAAGGGGGTGATCCTTGGGATTATTGTCATATTTTTATAAATCCAGATGTTTGTTGTTTTATTTTATCCAACACTAACAGCTGTTCTTCATTGGGCCTTCTTCTCCCCAGGATAGAAAGATTTTACCCTGATGCCAGAAGTGGAGGTAAGTATAATTTTAAAAGTGTAAAAAAAATCTAAAATGAATATTCAGTTATTATGAAAATATTAAATTTTCTTTGTGCCCTAACACATGACATGTCTTAGTGCTTTTCCCCTCTAGTCTGGATAAATACAATGTCTTTTGACATAGTGAATTACCTTTGGCACCTATTACTTCATCAAATGCTACTTTTTCAAATATTTTAAAATATAGTTTGCTTTATATAAGAAATCATTTGGAGTTTCAGGAATTATTTATTCAGCTACTTGTTATATCCAAATATTTTATTTCAAATTTTCTTTTAAATACAAATCACACATACAAATGTTTGAAATAAACAGGAAAATAGGGAAACTTCTCTTCCTCGATTATATTTGTGAGACCCAACTTTTCAAAGCAGTGAGTGGCACAGCACCAGGACACTGTCAGCCGTGGGTGACCATGTGGCAGAGAACAACCCACGACAAGATCAACTATAGAACTACAACCCAAGACAGTGAGAGGAAATTTCAGGGAAGTCAATGAAAAACCAGGTCTGAGGATCACTGACTAAGATCGCCCTTCTTATTCCTTCCCAAGATTTCTTTGAGGAGATATCCTGGCATGGCCCTATATTTTCTTGCTTTTTTTTTTCTTTCTTTCTTTCTTTTTTTTTTTTTTTGCATTTTAGGGAAGAGTCCACAGGGTGTTTAGGGTCTCACTAGATTGGATATGTAGTGATCCTCCTATTTACAGCCTCCCAAGAGCTGGGATTACAGGCACATGCCACCATGCCCAGTCTCAACTGCCATCTCCATGTGCCCTGGGGGCAGGGTTGGCACAGCAGGCCCCGGGATCGAATTCCTGGCCCCTGCACCTGCTTGCAGATGCTATAATCCACTGAGCTATTTGACTGGTGCCCTTATACATTCTTTTTTTTTTTTCCTTATACATTCTTAGAGTGGCTCTTGCCTGGCATGTTGAGATTCTAATAATGAATAAGGGCTTTGTAGTTATCAGTGATATTAAACATTGGTTTACTGAATACATACTGATATTTCTCCAATGTTTGTATCTATATAATTCATACACACATCTCACTCAAGTTCTATATATCTTATTTATTTTCTTGTTCAAAAGACATTATAAGTCTAATCACCATCTTATGTTTCTGCATGAAGTCAGAGGTGATATGTATAATGTTTAAAAAGTTGCTATCAAGGCCAGTGAGATAGCTCAGTGGTCTAAAGCGCCTGCTTAGGCGACCTTAGCAGGTTCAGGGAACCAGGATTCGGTCCCCAGTGCCACATCAGTCCTGCCCTCAGGGCAGGCTAAGCCAGACCCCACCCCTCCAAAAAAAGTTGCTATCACTCAAATGTACTCAAATCTTCCATCAAGGACAGAGTTGAATACGTAGTTCTCAGTCTGCCACGACTTTGTTTCAGTTCCTGTCCCTTATCTAGAATGACCAGAAGCCACAGAGTGTCCACGAGGCTTTTTTCCTAAGAGAAATTCACAGTCACATTCTGTATTAGTCTCCCTGAGAATGCCTCCTCCAGATCTCAGGCCATCATGAGCTCTAGTGACAAGAAGCTGTGTGTATCCTTCATGTCTGTCTCTTCTTCATCCCTTACACAACAAGTCTGAAATTTTTCTGAAAATAGCACAAGAAAGGATATCACACAGATATTGGTCAGACCATCGATAGTTCTGCCTGAAAATTTTTTTTTCATCTTTGAAAAAAATGCAATTTATAGTAAAGAGCTCTAAAGCAAATATAAAGAGAATTCCCGCTTCAGTAACGGCCTTGGAATGACAAGTGGAAAGGGGCAGTCATCGATTATTTACTTTAAATGTTAAAGAGAACCAAAATGAGGTGAGATAAGAGGAGTTCAGTATATTTTCTTTCTCAGAAAGGAAATCTTCACCCTTCTTCTTGTCTAGCTTCTTCCCATGACCCTTAGTAAGCCATGGTCCAGAAACATGCACATGGCCAATACAGTGGATGGAAAGAGAGCAGGCTGAGTACAACCGTATACAATTTTAGAGAGACACTGGCCCCTAGACGTGTCCTTCAGTTTCTCAGGACTGACAAAACTTCTCTCCCCCAGGGCACTCTTCACTGTTCTCCACCAAGACTTTCCAGGGTGGGGGACACATGGATGTGAGCAAATGCGAAGGGAACTTCAATTTCTAGCCTCATGGAGGCTCTGGGTCATGGAGATTAAGGTCTTTACATGGCAGCTGCCCTGCAAAGGACCATGCCACACCGAAAGCTGAGGAAGGCGAGGCAGGCTTGGACTCCTCCCTGTGAAGCTGGATTGCAGAATTGAGGCCGAGCTATCTACGACCTGCGGCCATGTGGCTGGAGTGTGGGAGCACATCTGGATGCCACTGCTGTGATCTGACACAGGCTTCTCAAAGTTCCACGTGTGGTAAAGGGCCATGCCAGAGCTGAATGTCTGGTTGCTCGGTGGCCCTTCAATTTGCCACCCTCCAACATAGCTAAATGGAGTAAAGTGTTACAACATAATCTTCCTTTCTGCCAATAATGCTGCTCCAAATAAGGGCATCCTGGGAAGACCTCTTCCTTTGCCCACCCCGTTATGCCACTGGGAAAGGGTTAGCTCTTACCCTGTGACAACAGTGGGAGATGGTGGAGTCTTGCAGAAGTGGGCCTAGTGGGAGGAAGCTGGTCACTGCGGCATTTACTAGAAGGGGCATGTAGAACTCTGACCGCCTTCTCTCTCTGCTCCCTGACTGCCATGAGGTGAGCAGCTTCCTCTCCGTGCATTTCTGCCTTGCCATAGGCGCCAAAGCCATGGACCAAGCAACCATAGGACTGACACCTTGGAAACTGGGCCTAATTACACCTTTCCTTCTTTCACACTGATTCTGATGGAAAGATGACTAGGATGCCCGGTTGTAGGTGAGCTCACAAAGGCTGTCACCCTTCCCCACATAAGAATTCCTGTGCATTATAACCTAACTCCATCGCTTCCATTCCCTTCTTTCAGCAATAAAAATATTTAGCATGAACACACAATCTGATTTAATAAAGAATAAGGAAAATTCTTTCCAACATTTTTGGAGTAGAATATGTAGTAGAAATTACACTTTTTAGCTTATTGCATTCATGTAATGGGACAAAATGATTAGCTTCTTGATTAATTCTTTTTCTGAATGATTATATAGTTTAATTGACAAATAGCTTGTCTTTTGTCATCCTAACTTGGGAATTATCACCAAATGGAGACAGTCTACTTATCAGTTAAGCAGTGTAATCTATCAGATGCAGAATGAATCAGGAGTCTAATCAGGCTAGCCTTAATCAAACTGCATTTGACAGAATAATTTCAGAAGGTTCAACTTACAAAGCTCTTTGCCCAAAGTTTAGAATATAGCTAATAAAAATATTATTTTTCTGTTGTTTGTTAATGAAGTAATTGCAATGTTATATTTTTGCCAATATAAAATGAATTAATAAAGCTCAATGGGGGCTGGGGAGATAGCTCAGTGGAATAAGTGCTTGCCCGACGAGCACAAAGTCCTAAATTTGATCCCTGATACCACCAAAAAAATAAAATAAAGCTCAATATGTTTATATTTTTGATAAATATTGGAGTGGCAGCACTGTGAAATCCTTAGAAAAATAATTTAAAGGATTCTTTTTTATTTTTTATCCCTATTCTCTTCTTTCTGTTCCTGCTCCCTTCAGTGGCCTCCTACTTTGGCTAAGGATTGATGCCCAGGTAGTAAGAAGTCTGCCCTGCCCCCAGCTCACTGTACAAACCGCCCAAGACACAGAGGGCTCGCCTATGACCCCTGGATGGGCGCACACAGGAATGGGTCAGGGCAGTTTGCATATACACAGTGGGTATACAATCCAAAGGTGTCCTAGGATTATTTTTCACAATCAGATAAAGGGAGAAACAAAATATAATAAATAAATTCTTTCCTTTTCAGCCCCATGCCCAGGTAAGGATATCAAGACACAATATAATGATGATTAGTCGATGTTCTCTCTACAGTAGCCTACTTTCTGTGCAATTCAGAAATATGCTGATTTCTGTGAACTAAGCAACTACACTGAGGTCAGCAATGTGTAATACTAAAATTGTGCTTGAAATACATGTTATTTTGGCCTTCTAAATGTGTACTGCTTCTAATGTCATATCAATTATTGCTACAGTCTCTAGTCTCTTTAAAGTAATTTTTTTTTAAAATTGAGCAACAGATTTGATGATAAAAGTAGATAATATATCAATCACTGTTAACAGCTACTCTAGTTTTGAAAAACTGCAATGTAGGTATTGTTATATATTACCCTGTTTCTGTCTTTGCTTTTGTTTTTCTTGATTTTGTACTCTTCAAAATACAGGAAAATTAAAATAAAAGAGATAGGAAATTTAGTGACCAATTAAAACAAAACAAAAGCAGGCCCACTTGAGTGTGGTGGGGATGCTCTGAGCCTGTGCTGACTCCTCTGCTGCTACGCCTTAGCACAGAGGACCAGGAGACAACTGATCACCCGCTCTTCATCCTACCCAAGGCTGTAACAAGCCACGGTGTCCACACTTAATGGGATAATGTCTGGGATCAAATAAGATCCAAGATGAAGCTCAACAAATGAGATTAGATCTCTCTCAGTTCTCTCTCTGTCTCTCTGTCTCTGTCTCTGTCTGTCTGTCTCTCTCATACATACACAGAGACATGTTATGATTTTAAAAAGTTATCTTTGGTTGCACATTAATTTAATTTGATTATTTTTTCTACATTAAAGTGTTTATTAATGTCTCTCCTCTTCATGTTCAGAAAAACTGGTGGCTTTTGCAGAATGATCCCATCTTATTTCTAAAGTTATAAGAAAATCCTGGGCCAGACAGATAACTCAGTGGTCTAAAGTGCCTGCTTAGGCAAGCACACAAGAGCCCTGGGTCAATCCCCAGCACCACATGCTGTGTCAGCCCCACCCTCAGTTTGGGCTGAGCCTCCCACAGAAATAAGAACAACAACAACAACAACAACAACAGAAAATCTTAAAAACTCAGAGACTCAGCGGAGGTAACACATGTCTTTCAGGCAGAAGCAGAAAAGAGCCAATTCAAGTGAAGCCAGGGCAGCTGAAGTCATATCAAAATATTGTATCAAATTGAAGGATTATGAAAACAAAGGCACACCACAAGATGCCAGCCCTGGCCCCGGAACTGGCTGAGACAGTGATTGAAACTGGGCGTGGTGGTGCAGGCCTGTAATCCCAGCACTTGGGAGGCTAAAAACAGGAGGATCACTATGAGTCTGATCTATGCAGTGAGACCCTGTACTACATACATTAAAACAAGAAGAAGAAGAAGAAGAAGAAGAAGAAGAAGAAGAAGAAGAAGAAGAA